>JAGFPH010027327.1:0-10065 GCA_018207615.1 Philaenus spumarius | reverse complement strand
TCCCCCTCTCGCGCCCACCCCCAACCGTAGGCAAAACTCCGCAGTTTGAGAAATTCGCGGATGGGGACCCTTTCTACCTGATACCCGTAGGCAAAACTCCTACACTCATATTGAACGATTGATAATATGATTGGTTATTTAAATCAACCAATAACTCAAAAGCCCTTGGAGATATTGTTATGAAACTTGGTATAAACTCTACGTTTATAGCTGTAAAAAGTGTCTGAAAATATGTTTATAGCTGGAAATGTCTGACTCTTCAAATTTCAAAATGGTGGCCATTTAAAATTAAAAATGTCAAAATTATCAGTCACATTTGTGTTAAAAGTTTTAAATGACCGCCATTTAAAAATGTGATGTCAGATAAAAAATATTCTCGGATAATGTTTATAGCTATAAACTTAAAGTGTATAACAAGTTTCAGAAAAAAATCTCCAAGGGATTTTGAGTTATTGGTTATTAAAAATATCGTCGATAATAACACA
Source organism: Philaenus spumarius (assembly GCA_018207615.1). Lineage (NCBI taxonomy): Eukaryota > Metazoa > Arthropoda > Insecta > Hemiptera > Aphrophoridae > Philaenus > Philaenus spumarius. Next base: position 9,580 of record JAGFPH010027327.1, on the reverse strand, counting down.
GGGTGTGTACCCTAACGCCTCTCTTCCCTTTGGGTACCAGCAAGGTATGTTTCAAGTAAATGGTGAAAACCGATACAACCTATTCGAACTGCATCCATTTTTGGCACTGGAGCAGACTGCAACTACTGACAAGTGGAACTGACCCGCTATTCGGGTGCGTTCGGCGACCTTCGGGCTCACTCGGTACCTGACGCGGCGTTTTTTCCGCTCGTATAACAGCTCCACCCACCGAACGTAGCGTCGACGACGCGGCGTTATTGACGCTCGTATAACAGCTCCGTTTTATATGTCCAGCGTCAGCGTTTTATACGCCGCGTTTTTGCTGCCCGTATAACATGGGCCTAAGAGAAAATGAAAATCATCTGTTTATTATCGATTGCTGTCGTATTAACAGAGTATATTATTATACACATTCTGTGAAAAAATCATCAAGATACGATAATTACTTTATTTATAAATTATTATTATTAAATATGCAGTATCAAAAACGTATATACTTCGTAAACAAAATTTCACAAACATTTTTTAAAATGTAACTCTCTTTTGATATATATATTCGATTTTAAATAATAAAAAAGATTTGGTTTTACAATAAAATTCTCTATAACTTATTATATTCATAACCCAATACAAAATTAAAATAAATGTCAAATAATAAAAAATAAAAAAATATTGTTCACCATTTGTCGAATTTGAAATAGTATATTTTATAGGCCTAATCAGTAAAAGTATTAAAATTTGTTGTAACAATCTGATTTTTTTAAATATTATTATTAAAGATATGTTTTCTATGTGTGGTTAAATTTTTTTTTAAATTTGTTAAATATTTTTAAAGTTATTAAATTTTTACTGAAGACGTGACCAATTTTTCACCGAATAAAGATATCGGAAAGTATTATTTATAGGCCTAATCAGTAAAGGTATTAAAATTTGTTGTAACAATCTGTTTTTTTTTTTAATATTATGGTTGGTTGTTTAATATTTAACACTAAATTCTATAATAAAATATGATTTATATGCCTGTAGTTACAATATTCTTTTAATATTCCCGTTAACATTGTTTTATTGTAATTGTATGTAATTAATTTAATCGTGGTGGTGCGAGGGGAAGGGGAAGTAGAGTGGGGGTTATACCCTCTATCGCCACTCCTTCTCTCTCGCACAAGTACTCAAAATAGGTCACCGTCTAATAAATCCATCTAGAGTATATTTATGATTTCGCACTAACGGCCGCTTTGTATATCCGATATGGTAAACACGTTGGTTTTAAGTTGCTCGGACGAGTTCTTTAGCAAAAAATCCAACAACCGGAAGCACGTTTTTTGACCGAAAGTAAAACAAAAAATATTTGATAGATTTTTACTAAAAGTAAACTATTTTGTGTTTTATCTAAGAAAATTAATATAGGAGATTACTCTGCACAAATTGTTTTTTTATACGACGCTATATACTGTCAGGTTACGAAAAATAAGTCGAAACGTAAAATAAAATAAAAGCACCTGTTATTATTTACCTGGCGAAGCGAAGCAGTCCATACTCTGAGGGTGCAAGGTCGAAGTGCAAACGGAGAAAGCTTGTTTTTCCACTGCGATCGGATCGAAGCATCGTGTGTTCCGGAGCTGGAGGTGGAAACAAATTCTGCTAATATACAGGGTGGAACAAAGTTAGTGATAAACGTTTTATGTGGATAAAGTAGACACTAAATGTAGTAAAATTGTTCATTTAAAAATTTTATATTCGAAAAATTATGGACAACAAAGGTATTTTTCGATATTTTTCGAAATTTGGTACTTTTATCAAAAAAAACCCTAATTTTCTCAGCATATAAGAACTCGCATTGATATTGTAATTACATATTAGAATTCCTCATAAAATTTGCAAAAAAATGACTACATTATTAATAATTTTGACCTAATTATTTGTTTGAAATGACGGTTAAAAGTTAAAAAAAGTAATTTTTATGAAATTATTAATTTTTTAAACACTCATAAAACTGTATCGATTTTATGTGAGAACATGGAAAATATTGTTAAAAACTTTGCTATTTATTTAAGTAGCTTTAAAAAAATGTGCTACACTTTGTAGTTTAGTTGAAATAATAACGATTAACTGACGAATAGTAGGCCTAAGTATTTTAATAAGAGAATTATTGAATACCAAGCTCATGTCAGGTAATCGGACACAATCAGCTGATTAAGGAATCATATGGTTATTCTATTGTTGTACAGAAATGGGCAACGAAATGGACTCGTCTCACACGAAATTTTTGAGAGTTTTGAGAAAAAATAATTACCATCCCTATCATTTTAATAAAGTTCAAGGGTAAGAGCCAGGAGAATTTAATTTTGCCGCTGGCTGCTGAACAGTGACATTATACAATATAATTTTTACAAAAATGTCTTGTGTACCGACGAGGCTTTCTTTACAAGGCAAGGTGTGCTTAATACTCACAATATACACCTTTGGGAGACCGAGAATTCAAAATCAGCCACGGAAACTTTATTTCAACGGCGTTTTACAATCCATGTTTGGGCAGGATCAATTTGTAAAACCCCACATCTTTGAAGGGAATTTGAATGGTCCAATGTATTTGAACTTCCTTCGAAATAAATGCCCCAGCATTTAGAGGAAGTTGAAGAAGTCCGAAGAGGGGAAATCATCTTTTAACAAGATGGGGCCAGACCTCGCTTTCCACTTGATGTTCAACGTTGGCTCAATGCAACCTATTCAACGTGGATTAACTATTTATTCTTCAGTCAATCGTTATTATTTCAATTAAATTATAACTAAACCCTAGAGTGTAGCATGTTTTTTTAAAGCTACTTAAATGGCAAAGTTTTTAACAATATTTGCCATGTTCTCAAATAAAATCGATACAGTTTTATGAGTGTTTAAAAATTTAATAATTTCATAAAAATTACTTTTTTAAATTTTCAACCGTCATTTAAAACAAATAATTAAGTCAAAATTATTAATAATGTAGTAATTTTTATTGCAAATTTTGGAATTCGAATATGTAATTACAATATCAATGCGAGTTCTTATATGCTGAGAAAATTAGGGTTGTTTTGATAAAAGTACCAGATTTCGAAAATATGAAAAAAATACTTCTGTTGTCCATAATTTTTCAAATGTGAATTTTTTAAATAAACACTTTTACTACATTTAGTGTCTACTTTATCCACATAAATAGTTTAACACTAACTTTGTTCCACCCTGTATTTCTTACACATAGGCTGATATACAACGCCTTCATCAGTAGATCAATTTCCCAAATAGTTGGTTGAAACCCTAATAAATATAAACTTAATTTTGTAAATTCGTTCAACCCATGTCATCGGTTCAGCTGCGAGATCGAATTTTTTACATTTGTTTTTACTTTGTTCTTCAGAAGAAATTACTTAGACCCACAAACATCAAACTATATCTACCTTTAGAGATTTTCAACATGGTAAATCTACAGACCCTACAATTATTTAAAGACCTGAAATACATTTTGGAAAACAAAAGATTAACTCATACATTTTAATCATGATTTCAAACACCGAATATTTTAAATACCGTCACTTAGGCAAAGCTATAATATTGCACACTTTCTTTTATGATTCTTTTAAAATAGCATTGATTCACACTAATAGCCCTGGACAGTGACAGTTTAAAACGAGGTTATAAGTTCGTAGTTCTAGTTGTTTTTTACTCTGTCAAGAATGAGTAAACCAAAATGATTGAAAAAATACATACATTTTCAAACATTTCTATCCATTGGACAACTACTAAAATACAAAATGTTTTGTTTTTATTAAAAAACTCGGTTATCTTTTATCTTACTGAAATAATAAAAGCCTTTTATATTTGTCATTAATAAGGAAAGTGTTTGTATCTTGAAATGTTTTTATTAAGTTGGTGGTTTCCGAGATATTTTACATTACAAATTTCAAACAGCCAACACTTTTAAAATATACGTAGAAACGATTTGGTTTTTTGTGCACGAGTAAAAGATGTCACACCGAATATGTATCCAAAATTTGAGTTCAATATACTATTTCCTACAGCCAAAAAATATTAAGTATTTTGTAAAAAAAATGGTGGATAACTGGAAAAAGAAGTATTTCCGAACATATTTTAATATGATTTTTTTTAAATAATTATTTCCACTAGTTGAACACGTCCTGAAAGTTTCTTTGTTTCTTCCTGAATCATCCTGTATACAGGCTAATGTATATTTATATTTTTTTCTGAATGCTAAGAAAATCTTCCCAGCTGAACCACTGACTTAAGTTTAGCGAATTTATAAAATTAAATTTGTATGATTCAGGGTTTCAACCTACAATTTGGGAAGTTGGTCTACTCACGAAGGCGCCGAATAGCTTCCTACGTGTACGACATATATTAGTAGAATTTGTTTACGCCTCAGCTTCCAGCTTCGACTCACTGGCTGCTTCGTTCCATTCGAAGCTGAAAAACTCAATTTGCGAATTGCAACTCAACCTTGTGACCTCGGGTTATGATCGCTCCGCTTCGCTCGCAGCGTACAAATTCGGCCGTCGGCCTCAGACTAGAAGATGTCCCCAAGGTAAAATCCCTCACGTGGATTTGAACCAAGTACTTTTGTGGTATTTTACCTTTTGATCGATTTTGGGGGAACCGAGCGAACGGTCATGAAAAAAAAATGTGCAGAATAATATCCTACATTTATATTTTTGGATAAAACTATCAAAATGTTTCATTCTAGTACGAAAAATATAAAAAATATAAAAAAGCAGTCAAAAAACTGCTTCCGATTATTCGATTTTTTGGCCCTAGCGACTTAGACAACCAACGTGTGCACCAAATTTGGACCAAATCGGACTTAAAATGAGGCCGTTAGCGTGAGAACATATATTAATGACACTCCAAAACGTGTTCTGGGGACCATAATCGATGCTCATTTACCACTCCCGACCTTAGATCTCACCATAAGGGTTATTGCAATAGATCATCTTTTCTATGGAAATTCGCTAGTAAGTCTTATACAAAATTTACCATTTTCATGACTGAATCTCTTTAAAACAGAACGCGACTTTATGCAGAATGACACCAGCTTGTCTTTGTTGTACATCCACTTTGACGAATATTTAAAACACAAATATTATTTCTTCCGCCTTCTTTGACAGTTGCAAGTCTCCATGGATTTAAACTCAACGCAATTTGAGAAACGTTTTCACCCCCTCGCCTCAATCAGTCCGGGGGCGGGGTGGGGAGGTCGTTCGGTTGAATATTCAAAATGCAAATTCACTTACGCTGTAGTTAGCTAACCCGTTTACATCTAAACCAATTTCAATGAATTGAGTTGAATATAGTAATTTGTATAAGTTTAATTCTACAATGAAATGTTTATTTTGACGGAGTAAAATGTTAAAACCGAGTAAGTGCGTGTTGTGCACGCACTAAAGGAGGATACAGAGACGGTTCAAAATTGAGTTATATATTCTAACAATAAAAATAAATTATTGTACCAGGCAATGCTTCGCTATTGCTTGATTTAATTTTAAGGGTAGTTATCCCATTTCATTACTTTGATGTATGTAATCGATTTGTAAATGGTTTTTATGTCACTTAAAAATAATATTACACAAATGTGGCTTTATAGCTTGTAGGAAGTTAGTGCAATTTATTTGTAATGTAAAGGTGTAGCTTCCCCATTTTAATCAGTTTGTTTGTACTTACCATATTTTCTAAACAATCCTGCTACTAATAGGCTATGTGCAAATTGTGAAATTTGTTGAGTTGTTTTTGACCATATAGAAAAAGTAAGTATATAAATGATTATTTAATTTTAAGAGTAGCTATCCCATTTCATCCCTTTGACTTAAGTAGGCTAATCGAATTGATGCAAATGGTTGTTTTATATCACTTACCGATAACATCAAATAGTTTTAGCTGTATAGCTTGTAGAAAGTTAGTGCAATTAATAATATTTAGTGCATAAGGGTAGCTTACCCGATTTCAACCACTAAGACTGTAGTAATTGTAACGTCTAAACACTCCTGGCAATTGTTCCTGGGATCGTGACGAACATATTTCACAATATAAACATGGGTCTAACGTACTTACTTCTTCGTCTGTCTGTCTGCTTGTGTTATTTACAAAATAATGTATGTCTAGAGAACGGCTTGACCGATTGAAATCCAACTTGAAATGAAGTTATCCTAACAAAGATATACCTTTAATTAAATAAACGTCTATATCCAATCATCCGATTCGAAATGGCGACTACTTGAATATTTTAAAACTAAATTAAACAAAATCGCACATTTTAACAAAAAAACAAAAATGTCATGATACCTTTTTCTAGCCCTTTTAATTCCCTATCTGATGGTGTAACTATCAAAACAATCGGTTGAAGGATAATAATTAATTAAGTTAAAGATAACAGCATACGTAACCACAATATTGTTGTGTTGGTATAGGATACCGGGTTGAACAAACCAATTATTACACATAACTTAACTATATTATCCTTCATCTGATTGTTTTGACAGTTCTATCAACCGGTACAAAATAAATAGGGCTACAAAAAATATGTCTTGACATTTTTTGTTAAAATGTACTGTTTTTGGGTAATTTAGGTTTAAAATTTTCAAAATAACCAACTTGAAACGCATGATTGGTTATAATCGCTTATTTTACCTAAATTAGATCATTGTTAGGACAACTTCATATCAAGTTTAAACTAAATCGGTCATACCGTTCTCTAGATATCAATTGTTTTGTAAAAAAAAAAAAACACTTACAGACAGACGAAGTAAGCACCGTAGACCCATGTTTATATTGTGAATTATGTTTGTATCGATCCCAGGAACAAATGCACAAAAGGGGATCGGAGAGGTCGGGAACACCCTGTATAGCAATAAGAATATACCAGGCGTCGCCCCGCCGGCGTCGTTTGTATTGGAAATAAGACTCTTCAACTTTGGAAGGAGATACGGATCAAAGTAATTTTTAAAAATAATTAAAAACAGAGGTCCTAAAACGCTTTTTCAAGAAAATCCGATATTTTAAAGTAGGTAGGCCCTAATGTATTATTTATTGTACATGGTTTTTTTATGAAATATTTTAAAAGTTACCTATAAAAAAAACTTGATAACAGAATGTCACAACTAATACGTTTTTAACTCTAAAGCGTTTCAACGAAAATGTCGCCATCTTCAGTGATACATGAGATACAAAAATTCAATAATAACTCACGTAGCTTCGTAAATACGGTATGCACTAAACTAAGCAGTACTAAAATTAAAGTAGCTGTTGTTGGATTTTAGAACAGCTAATTACATTCTTGATTGTTGCCACTTATAAGAAAATATTGATCTTGATTTGTGAGAAGAAATACACTTGATGAGAGTTAAACTTGAACACAGAATCTCACAACAAATACGTTTATCAGGTGCCGATCATAATACGCATTTGCAGATAATAGGCCTAAACTTTTCATCAAACAAATATACTGGTAGACCGAATTTGATGTAACTTCTTTCAGATCATATCGACGTTAATACGCTTCGACTGGCACTAGAACGACTTCGATCATTTTTTATTCGTGAGATTTTTTCCAGAAAAAAAATAAAGAAAATATATTAAAAAAAAAATTGTGTTAAAATATTGTACTAAACTAGAAACATATGAATTTTTAAAATATTTAGATTTTCGGACCCATTTAAATACACTTTTTTAATTTTTGTAATGTTTGTAAAGTATCGAATTTTAAAACTTGTTTTTCACATAGTTTATTTGAATTTATTTGTGTGCAAATTCTTACCTTGACGCTATGAGGAAAAGATTGGGAAAGTGCAAAGAGGAAGCTCGATAGAATTAATGATAAATATTTAGTAAACCTATGGAACCGGTAGAATAATTAAACAAATAAATAAAGATAAATGATAATACAATTTGAAAGAAATTGAAACAATGCCAAGTATTTGTTTGTATATTTTTTGTTAATAATTTACCGTGCAGGGCAAGCAAAAAGGGGTATTAGCTCATACAGTCATGAAATGTGACCGAAATTCTTACATTTAATTGTTTGATGAGTTTCGTTTGGACAAATCATGTGTATAAAAAAAAAAAAATATAAAGCCATGATTTACAAAAAATACATTTTTTTTTTCATCGACGTAGCAACCAACCGCATAAAATAACAGATAAAACAGCCGATTAGTATATAAAGATTCAACACAATTTTAGGTTAGGTTTATTTTCTTTTATTTTACGTGGGCAATATTCACACATGATATTTCTTCTGCACATCTATCGCATAGTATATTACTTCATTTTCTCTCCTTTCATAATAAATATTAAATAAGCTGAACCGCTGACGTAAGTTTACTGAATTTACAATATTAAATTTTTATATTTTAGGGTTTTATCCAACTGTTTGGGAAATTGGTCTACTCACGAAGGCGCTGAGCCGGCGTTTTAGGCTAAGGTGGAAAAAAAATTCTATTACTATATTTTGTACACGTAGACAGCTATTCAGAGCCGTCGTAAGTAAACCAATTTCCCAAAAATAGTAGGTCGAAACCATAAAACACAAACTCAATTTTTGAAATTCTAGCAACTCACGTCAGAGGTTCAGCTGCGTGATCGAATTATTTTGTATTTCCGCCGTGTGCGCACGACATTTAAATTTGCAGAAAGCTCCAATGTACAGTTAGTAGGTAACAAAATTCGCTCTTGTTTTACTGCAGCTATCAACTGACTCAATTGAATCCATTGTATTTCGTCTTGTTTATAAGCAAACATCTAAAAATATGTTATTTTACAATTTTTGGTCACCTACGAATTATATTTTATTTTAGATGTTCATGAACGATTTCCTGCAAATTATAAAAGACTAGGAAAAACCCCAGCGTGCTCCGCACTCTATCCCCGTTTGAACTTTCTATACACATTGTTTTCTTTATAATAAAGGTGTAGGATTAATAATAACCCCAAAGCTAAGATGGTAAATAATGTTAAATGTTCAAATCAAATTATTTCGTATATTTTATAATAGCAGTTATAATAAATGTTAAAAAAAAAACCAACAAGGCTCGTCTACACTTTAATATTAACCTAACCTAAAAGTTAGAAATACAAATAATTACTTCAAAGTTTGAAATCAGCTGTTAATGGAAATATTGGAGCAAACAGCTGTTTTATCTGTTGTTTTATTCATTTGGTTGCTATAGTAGTAAATTTAAATACATGTGTCGGTTCATCAGTCTAGGCCTAACCTAAGATTTATTTGGAACTAAATTTAAAAATATTGAAATATAAATGGTTTTATCAAAATGAATTATAGCCTATAATACTCAGGGATAGTATAGTGTTGCTTTTTATTAGTAAAACTATTTTTTCAATTGGTTCAGTAGCTCCAGAGATTACCCCCTACAAACAAACAAACAAATTTGACCTCTTTATAATATTTGTATAGATTATCTTCAAAATTCCACGTAGCAAAAGTAATATTGAAGAAGACTGTATGGGACTGTTTCGTCCTGGTATTGCACGCTCTTTATTGCTTCATGGTAATTATAATTAAATAAACCAGCAAGCGGCTTTA
>JAGFPH010027326.1:0-10066 GCA_018207615.1 Philaenus spumarius | reverse complement strand
TATTTCAGATGGTATTATAAAATAGCTGCATCATATGTATAGGTTTACTTCTATTTTAATTATAGCCTAGTCAAAACAGTTTAACTAGAAATTTGTTATTTCCTGGATAGAAATGTAATGAATATCTCTACTGGGAAAATTTTAATATACTAGATACGAATCTACCAATTTTAGATCCATCAAATCGATAAAAAATAAGCGGTACCAGAAACTGGCACATACTTTCTCACAAACATATTTAAATTATTAAACAGATTCACTGTGACTTTAGGGTGGGGTAGAAGAGGTGATTTTTTATTAAAGTTGGAGATTAACTAATAAATATTATTATTATTATTATCTAGAGAGAAAACTATTCGATCGATTGCGAACAAATTTGCACCAAACACGTCAATTATTAGGCCTTTATAGATGCACGAAAAAAGGTTTTGAACATTCTTGAAAAACAACCCCCTTTATGGCCAAAAACCGAATCAGCTGTTTTATCTGTTATTTTATGCAATTGATTGCTAAGTTAATGAATATAAATATGGGTTTTTGTAGGTATTGGTTGTTGTTTCATTTTTAAAACAATTTTTGTCAAATTATTAATCCATAAAAATTTAGCGCCATTTTGGAATTTCCAGAGCGCTGCAATGTCTGTTTAACATTATTTCTGTCGTTTTTGAGGACTCGTTTTTCTTGTGCATTAGGCCTAATATTAGATTTATAATTTTTACGTTAGGTTTTTGATTAGGAGTAGGCCTAAATCAAGTTGGTTTTCATACATCCCGTTATAATTAAACTTAATAATTGTATTTAGTCATTTAAAGTAAAAACTAAATTTAAAATATTTGTGTGGAACTAGCAAAAGGGTATGTCTGCCGAGGACGAAGGGGTCTCAGAAATTTAATATAAATGTGAAAAAGTTTGACAAATATGCTGCAGTTAAAACTGTAAAATAAAACATATTTTAATGAAGGGTTGGGTAAGAGAAAGGGGTGTTTCGTACATCCCACCTGTATAAACAGGAGAGTGTTATCTGTCCAAACTTTCACAGACCTCTCACTCTGTAAGTGCTGTTTTTAGAAGGGAACGGTTGCTTAGACATTGTTTCCACTCCATCGACTCCATTTTACCTCTTCTTGGAATTAGTAGGATATGTGAAGTTTTGACTTTTAGTTTTGTCACTTTAAAATATTTAGGGGAATGCAATACATATATTTATTTGCAAATTGATTCTCAATAATTATTGATGTTTGCAATCTTCCATATTTTTTAGAAGCATTATTATTCGATTTATTATTGAGAAAAATTGCTTGCACAAATTTGAATTTTACTACACGAAAAACAAAATACATTTAAATATCTGAAAATAGGACGTAACATTGATATACGTTTATTTTTCGACCAAATTTGTATAATCAATAAAATAATGTTGCCACTTTACAAATGTCACATTATAAAGCATGATAGCTAATTGCAGTATTTTTATTTGCTCTATCTGAACAATGATGTATACTTTCAGGACGAAACTGGTTAGAAGTCACTCTGTATCTTCTCTGGCAGCAGCCTACAGTAGAAATCAAGAAACATCAGAACGTATTGTCTACAAAATGCATTTATTTATTATGTAAATGTTACACTATATTTTATTTGTATGAGTTGTTATTGAAACCAATGTCTTCATAAATTGTTTTTCATTACGCAGTGTCTATATTTACAACGTGTTGACCGTACTGTTTCTGTGTTTTATCATTTTATATATTTAGAAATAGAACCTAATTTTAAGAAAATTTACGATGGGTTCATTTGAAATACGTAACGGCCACAAAGTTCCAGATATTTTTAATAATATTTAGGTATTAATCGTTATACTTTCAAATCGTGTTTGAATGTTTAAATATATTTATAACGTATCGTCCAATTAACAAAAAGTTTGTGCAATGTCTTATCCATTGACAGGGAAAGTAACAGGTATTTATAATATGGTTCATTTAAAACACAAATACAATTACAGCAGATTATGTAGGTATATTTTTTATTTTTGTTGCACACAAATTAAAGGACTTTAATTGTTGATTATATTTGGATCCCCACATTAAATGGACTTAGTGCTGTTAGATATGTCGTAAAAAGAGACGATTTCACGATTACTGTAACCTTTACATCATAACTTGAACTATATACAATAAAGAAAGTAGTATCTTAAAACCTAACTTTCATTTTCATTTCAATGTAAGATAACTAACGTAGGCCTACTATTTTTCATTGAGTGTGTAGGATGTGGAACCAAACTCTATAAAATGACTTTCTAAAAGTTCTGTAAAAAAAAACTAGCTTTGATAATAAATATTCGAAAGAACATTCATTTTGTTTCTCAAGATATTAGAAATTAATATATATTTTTTATTTGTACTTAAATATCTATTAACAATACATTTAGTAAACATAATGAATTGTGATCCACAAAAATGTACTTGTTGAAATCTTTAATCACTACTAACACAGATTGTTTACAGTTGAACAAGTATGTTTATAGGCCTACTTTTTTATGTTTACCTAACTCCTTTCCTGACAACTAAATGGAGTAGAATTTAGTATGTAATTTGTATATATTTATGATTAAGTAAATGTATATGTGTAGTAGATTTAGATTTAATTAAACTATTTCCAAAGATATGTTATGTCTATGAATCTGTTTTCTGTATAATATGTGTACAAATGTTTAGCCATAAATAAAAATCTGTTCTATAGCATTAACTTTCAAATATCTAACTTAAGTATTGACATCTTAGTTGGATTTGTGGAGAGAACTCAAATTATAAATATGGTTCACTTAAATTTTGCATGAGCAAAAAAGAAATTATCTTTCCTTTAAAACATGGTTTAACATTTAAACAAAACTCATATTTCTTTTATCCAGTTTTGATCAAATTGCAATTATTTTATTTCTCTCAAAAGGTTTGTCTATATTTTTGTGTTGTTAGTTATTCATATTAACTTATATTTTGTTTACATACATATAGGCCAAATTTCCAAACTTGTAAGTAGAAAATAAGCTCATTAAATGTCATCCCAACATAATGTTAATACTGAATTTAGATATACCTTAGTATACATTATTCTTCACTAAATGTGTCTACGATAGAATGTGTCTACGATAAACAAAGTTAGATTTGCATTTATAAAAGATCTCATCAGTAAACTATTGTAATAGCTGTTGCTATTGATGTATTAACCAACTGTGTAAACATTCACTGACTGGCATGATCTACGTACTAGCCATGTCGGACCTACTTCCATGAAAAATACATTTACCTTGCAATTATTTTTTAAAGTTAATTTCTTCGAAGACAACGATGAGGATGAACATTATTATTATTATTTTATTTTTTACTAGACCAAATATTAACTATTATTGCATTTATATAGTTGATATGAAATATGGAAATGCAGTCTTTGAATTCGACAGCATTCTTACATTTTAATACAAAATCAGTTTTACTAAACTAATTTCTGATGATTTTATAAAAAATAAATTATTTTAGAAATGTGATTTCCAGAGTAAGAATTGTAAATCATTTTAGTAAGTATCAAAAGAACATTGAATTATGTAAAATTGACGTTATGTTTTAATTTTATTGATATAATAGTATTTCCCTATTCTAACGCTGTCTGAACTAAAACATTGGTAATATCCTTTTGGTATAATAAAATAGGTTTCTTTTCCAAATTTCCTTCGTTGAATATATTTATTTTATATTCCTTCAAGTGTTCTTGCGCGTGGCTACTTATGCAATGACTTGTAATTAAACATGACTAGTTGAGTGGTTAAGAAATATCAAATTGAAAGAAGTGAAAACGAAAACACAAGTTCCACATACTACGTTTGTATGTTTGTAGATTTTGAACTACGACTTGACCCGTAGTATTTGCGAACTTACATTTATTTATCAATATTTAAGTAATTTTATTTTATTTACAATAACTACAGAAGTTAATTATATTTAAAAATTAGACTGTACATTATTTTATGTTAAGTATAATCGAAATATAACTACAAAAACTATTCTTGTTGATTGTTACAATCTTTCTTTGTGTTCTATATCTAAGCACATATTCATTTCAATCCTTTCTTCTAAATAACAAATTCTATGATTGCAAGATATTAAATGTCAAAATACAATTTACATTTCTATTTATTGTTCATTCCTATTTTGCATAATTTAAGAATTCCACGTCTAATCAAGATATAATAAACGTATAATTTTATTCATAGAAAATAATTTTTGAATCTACGTAAACAAAACAATTATTATGCTTTACATCTACATTTTTACCTAAAATCAAGTCAAACTTGTGGTTCTTAATTATTGATATTGTAATTTAACAGGACAACTGAAAGACATTTCAGGGGTTAAAGTTATGATTCGGTAATGTCCACATTACTACCGAGTGAGGGAATAAATAGGATATTATTGTTATAAAAGTAGCTTTTTTATTAATTATATTCCACTCGTTATTAACTAATAAAATAAATTTGTTTTTTATGCGTCATTCTGAATGAAAAATAATAACATTAATTTTGGATTACAGTCTATCAAACAAAACGTATGAAAACAAGATAAATTCCTTATATAAATTACTAAATTTAAAATTATACGGTTTAACCAAACCAAACCTGTGTCGACTTTTTTAGCCCATTTGTTCCCTTTTAAATGTAATATTGATTTCTGTAAAGTAGATACACCTTTTTGTTTAAATTGGTGGAGTGTAAATTCCTTCTGCACAATAAAGAAATTGTTGGATGACGTTACAAAAGGAATGCAGTTTAGAAGTATCAGAGTAGTCCTGACTTTATGCATTCTGTCCTGGCTTTGAAAAATTAAACAATTCAATTAATTTTGTTATAACTTTTCAAATAATCTGTAGTGAAATTCAGTTGCAAGTAGGCCTAGTTTATAAAACAGTAATTGTTGTTAATCACTTAAATAAAACTCATATTTAAATTTAGTTTTAATTTTGTCTATAACTTCTCGACAAATTTGACCTATCTGTCTTGATCAATAATTTCGAAAAATACAGTTATTTTAAATATTATACATTTGTTATAAACCGTGCTTTTTCACTTTTTTAGCTAGCATCTGATTTAGGTGAAACTTAGGACACTAACTTGAAGGTAGTTTAAATCAATCATCTTGTCAGAAACAACAAATCCAGATGTTTACAAAATCTATAGTATTTCACCTAAAAGTTCTCAATAAAATAGAGTACGTTTTATTTCCTAATGTAGTTAATTAATAAATAACAAAATAGCCTGGTTTGCTTTCTACTTCTCCGTTATCTTAGCTATTACTTGATGATGTTTTGATTCCTTTAACGTCTTATAGCATTTCCTACCATCTTCTTTCACTAAAATTTCTTTGTACACTAACAATTTGTTTTAGGAACTGCCTACGCCAACAAAACTTTCTTTGAATTGACTAATGTTTAAAAAAATGTAAATGACCCATTAGAGATTTAAATAATTCTCCAGGAAGCGCAACGCTAGGCAAATAGGATTGATTCTAGTTTTTAAAAGAACTTTTCTGAAATTGAAAATCGAGGAAATTATTACAATTTCACATCGGAAAAGAAACCCAAAGAAGTTGTAATTTATAACTATTTAACTTTTAAATTTGCATAACTTTAAAGCAACAATCTGGCATTGTAGTAGAAAAATATAGTATGAAATCAAGCAAACATTTCTGTATTTTCTTGGAATGTTAATAGAATTCAATAACTGAACATGGGATTGTTGCGGCTTCCGTAAGCGTCACCATGACAACCACGCCGTCAAATTAAACAATGTCACGACAAAAGGTTCCAGAGTCACCGGCTATAAACTTTACGATTAGAATTCTGGGAAGAACACGATAAACAACCAATTTAATTTACAACGTATTTGACAACGAGCCGTTACTAGTTCCTAGAGTAAGTAGGAACATTTAAATATTTTAAAGCTTATAAACCATAAGCTAATTCTACGAACAATATTTCAAAAACTTCATAAATATTAAGTTTTGCATAATTAAAGCTGCGATAACACGGTGTAACAAAACGTGTTACTTTATTCATATTTATTATACTTTATTATACTATAGTATAGAGAAAGTATAGTGATCGCAAAAAAATCGATGTTGAGATTTTTGTGGAAATATCCGTTTTGGGACCCCCTGACCCACTGAGTCCAAAAAAGTGGTTTTTACAAAATGTCTGCCTGTATGTATACAAAGCTAGAGAGAAAACTATTCGATCGATTTCAACCAAATTTGCACAAGACATGTCCAGTACGCCTGTATAGATGCACGAAAAAGGGTTTTGAACAATTTTGAAAAACAACCCTCTTTTTGGCCAAAAAACCCCCCAAAAATCAGTTATTATTTTTTTATAAAAAAACGGCCATAACGATTTTGATAAAATGTTGCATATTTGTAGCTTTTAATGTGCCCTACCATATACAAAAACGCGCATCTTTCTAAAAATTCTCGTTTAGCTAGTAATAATAATAATAATTGATTTTTGGGGGTTTTTGGCCTTAAAGGGGGTTGTTTTTCAAAAATTTTCAAAACCTTTTTACGTGCATCTATAAAGACCTAATTGACGTGTTTGGTGCAAATTTGTTCGAAATCGATCGAATAGTTTTCTCTCTAGCTAATAATAATAATATTTATTAGTTAATCGCCTACTTTAATAAAAGTATACAAAGCTAGAGAGAAAACTATTCCATCGATTTCAACCAAATTTGCACCAGACATGTCCAGTAGGCCTGTATAGATGCACGAAAAAAGGTTTTGAAAATTTTTGAAAAACAACCGCCTTTTTGGCCAAAAAACCCCCAAAAATCAGTTTTTATTTTTTTATAAAAAAAACGGCTCTAACGATTTTGATAAAATTTGGCTTATTTGTAGCCTTTAATGTGCCCTACCATATACATAAACCCGCATCTTTCTAAAAATTCTCGTTTAGCTAATAATTGATTTTTGGGGTTTTTTTGGCCATAAAGCGGGTTGTTTTTAAAAAAATGTCAAAACCTTTTTACGTGCATCTATAAAGACCTAATTGACGTGTTTGATGCAAATTTTTTCGAAATCGATTGAATAGTTTTCTCTCTAGATAATAATAATAATAATATTTATTAGTTAATCTCCAACTTTAATAAAAAAACTCTCCTACCCCATCCTACAAGTCACAGTGAATCTGTTTAGTAATTTAAATGTATTTGTGAGAAAGTATGTGCCAGTTCCTGGTACCATTTATTTGTTTATGTATTTATATATTTTTTTAAGTCTTTACTTTAAACCATTTAGAAAATGAAGAAGGGAACAGTGTTTATTTATGACAGTTAAATCGATCTCCTGTAACTAGGTTAGAAACTTTATAAATAAGTTGGAGGTTACAACTAAATGTAGCAGATCAGACAAAATATATATACATTTTTTAGTAACACCCCAAAACGTGTTTTGTTGACCATGATCGTTGCTCATGACCACTCCCCGACCTTAGGTATCACCATAAGAGTCACTGCAATAGCTTATCTTTCCTATGGAAATTCGCTAAAAGACAATTTGTTTTTCAAGGCGTTTTTTTTTTTTTAATTTCAGTTAGTATAATAAGAATATGAAGTGGAACAAAACACAGAAATCCAATCAAATAGATAGCTAGATGTTAAGCTATCCTAGGGTCTCCACTTGCCAACTGACATATTGCCACTCCCAATTTAAACTTGGAGCTAAATATTTATTCACACAATAATAGTAAAACAGTTTTTTACCAATTTCTAAATTTTGCTCCAGGTCAAACTTTGTATAACTAGTGGACATGGCAATGCTTCGCTATTGCTTGATTTACCTAACCTAAAATTATATTCAGTTTTTGATCCAAATCAGCTGTTGATCAAAATCAGCTGTTTTAAGCTTTTCATACGAACAGCTGTTTTTTGTGCCCCTGATAAAATCAAAAGAAATCTTTCTTCTTCTTCCTTAAGATTGACCTTCCATAAGATTAACATGGCAACTTTGAGGGCCACTGGGGCGAAGCCCTTAACATACATTGAGCTCATTTTAAGGGAAGCACAACTTCAGAGTGAGCTCTGTAAAATGACACCAAAAACATCAAAATCGGTTAAAAACTCTAGGAGGAGTTCTACTCACAAAATAACCCCTAGCAAATTAATTATGTTATATAGATATAGATTTGTCTATCCCTGATTATGTTTTCAAACTACCCTTTGTTTATGAACAGGTAATGTATTATTGCTGTTACATGTATTATTTAAGATAATTAACGCAAGCTTCAATTAATTAATAAAATGTATCTTCTTTATTATAATGAAATTATCACAGATTTTATACTCATAAAATAATAATTGATCTTTGTTAACAATCCAAAAATAATTCGACCACGCAGCCGAACCGTTGACGTGAGTTGAGCGAATTTCCAAAAATTAAGTTTAGGCCTACATGTTTTAGGGTTTCAACCAACTATTTGGGAAATTGATATACTCATGAAGGCGCTCAATGAGTATATCACACATATGCCTGTGTGTATGAAATATATTAGTATAATTTGTTTGCACCTAAACCTCCAGCTTCGACTGGAGCACTCCTTTCTTTCCACTCGAGTATTTCATCGGTGTGACTATTTTTGAGTTTGTTTGGTTTTATTTTAAAAATCTATTGATACCTATTTCTGCAGATCTACCGGGTTGAATTTAGTGCGTTTTCTTTTAAATTATGAAATTATTATTTAAAAAAATATGATACGTTTAATACCTATTTCTGGAGATTCATTTTGCCATAGGATATTTTTCAGCCGACCTTGGGAGGCTTTTTTCTCTAGTTTTTAAATAATTCCATCGCATAGCTGAACCGCTGACGTGAGTAGAACGAATTTCCAAATTGAAATATAGGCTATATGTTTTAGGGTTTCAACCAACTATTAGGAAAATTGTTCTACTCCCGAAGGCGATGAATAGCTACCTTCTTGTACGAAATAAATTAGTAGATTTTGCATCCCAGCCCCTGCTCAAGCGCTGCTTCGTTCCGCTCACTGCGGAAAACTAGCTTTGCCTCTGATTATGGACTGCTCTTGGCGAGTTTTCACTTTGACCTTGAGGCCTCGGATGGGCTGCTTCGCTCAACTCACAGTGGATGAAGGTAATTTAATGGTATTTTATGTTTTGATCGATTTTGGAGGAACTAGACAGGCTTGTCGATGAGCTATTGCAGTGACCCTTACGGTAAGACCTAAGGTCGGGAGTAGTAAATGAGCACCGATCATGGTCCCCAGAACACGTTTTACAATACGTTCGCAATCTATCGGCCGCATTTTAAGTCCGATTTGGTAGACACGTTGGTTGTCTACGTCGCTCGGACGAGTTCGTTAGCCAAAAAAATCCAACAACCGAAAGTACTTTTTTGACCAGAAGTAAAATATTTTGAGATTTTTTGTACGAGAATGAAACTTTTTCAGATTTTTATGTAAAAAAATTAATAAAGGATATTATTCTGCACATTTTGTATTTTTACACGACGTTATAGCTCGATTGGTTCCCCTAAAATCGATCAAAACGTAAAATACAGTACTATAAAAGTACCCGGTTAAAATTACCGTGGTTGCATCTTATGATCCGAGGCCCAACGACCGAGTTTGTTCTTTGCGAGCAAAGCGAAGCAGTCCATAACCCGAGGCCGAAGGGCAAACTCGCAAATAATGTCTTAAATAATTGCGGAGATGCAACGTACCCTTCAATATTTGCGGAGATGCGATGGAGCCGTAAATAAGTCTGGATATGCGCCGGAGTTTTAAATAATTGCGGATATGCGACGGAACCTTAAAAGATTGCGGATATGCAACGGAAAATGTGGTAACAACCCATAAAACAATACAAGTTAAATATTATACTTCCCATAAAGCTAGGGAACTGGAAATTGGTACATTCATTTCTTACAAGACATATATAACATGTAAACCATATTTACATTTTATACTGTGCCACTAAGGGATGAAAGTGTGATAACAACCCCTAAAACAATACAAATTA
>JAGFPH010027325.1:0-10066 GCA_018207615.1 Philaenus spumarius | reverse complement strand
AAGCTGTGAGTTATATACTTCATTCAAATTAAAATTCCCATATTATCCCAATGTCTACCTTTTGTGTTGTAACACAAGCTTGTAGCCAGGGTAGTGGCTAATAGGTTTGCAACTGCTAAGCTGTGAGTTATATACTTCATTGAAATATATACTTTGCAAAAAATAAAATATTATTATAAGAAAGTGTAGAGAATCATAGAATTTATCGGTATACTTGTAAATTTTCATTTTCAATTCACACATTGTATTACTTGTTCCACAAAATAATAAACTGTCAAAAGTACTCGCGGATCAAGCTTATACAATATGACCGTTAGAAGTCGCGTGCAATCAAGGCTTGCACAGCGTTCTCAAATGGAGTTTTAAATTAAAAAAAGTCTGTTTTTCCCACTGCTGTATGAATAACATCTTACCAGTAAATCTAGTTTACTTTACACCAAATGAACGATTGAAGTTTGGTCTACAAAACGATATAAAATTATCTATACAAATATATCGATTTGTAAGAGATATCGCGAATGCAAAATGTGCTGTTTCATTGGTTGAAAACTGCCCAATTGCAAGGGTTTACAAAAACCTTTATATTTTCGAAACTATAAGAGTGACGTCTGATTGGAAGGCAGTTTAAGAAAGTTCATGTCTTGACGAATCCAATGGTATCTTTATATTATTGTCAAAATATTTCTGTCGTTTGGTATTGAGCTTTAGACAAGTGACAAAGTTGAGTAATTTCTTTGTGTTTTATTCGCGCGACATTAGCTTTTCAGAAAACTACAATTTTAAAACGATGATTACATATGTAAATATACGTTTTAGAACAAATTTTTAAATACAAAAATTAAAGTGTAAATCATTTCCTTTCCAACGGTTTTTGTTTGATTGTGATTGGATGATTTTTATTGGGTGAAATATTCAATACAAAGTAGAGTTGTCAATTGAGTAGTGGCTAGACCTAGGCCAAGCGCCACAAGTGCTCAAATTGAGCACACAAACAGTTGTAGGGTTAACACAGGCTTGCAGTTAGCTAGATTTGGCATTTATTTAAAATTTTTTTTATTAAACCTCCCAGTGGCAGACTGCCCAAAGTGACGCTCTCTCAGGCGCAAGATGCAACTATTTCGACAATTAGCGAGAATTTGCATTTTCCATTAATTAATTCACTTAGAATTATCCAATCGTAATAAAACCGGCACCGTTGGAAAGAAAATGAATAAAACTTTAATTTTTGTATTTAAAACTTTTTCGTAAAACGTATATTTACATACGTAATCATCGTTTCAAAATTGTAGAATGTCAAACAGCTGTTTTCCGTGCGACATCGCGATGTTAAGAACGTAAAACTTCATCGTTTTCAACGGTCTGCAACTCCTCACAGTTGTCAATTGTCACAAAGATCATCACAGCATTGGATTCATTAGACTTTTATCTATCAAGTGGTATTTTTAAATCATCTGTGACTACATTAGGTTATGAGATCTAGAATTTAGAATAAAGGCTTGTTATTGGTCTAATATTGGGCCAATAAGAAAGCATTTTGTAAATCGATTTTTAATATCAGAAATCGATTTATTCATAAAATGTTTAATATACTGTTTTAAAGAGAAAATTCCAACGTTTATTCTATGTTCAGTTCAAATAATTTAGGTGAAATTTAGTTGGCACAGACATAATGTAAATGAAGCGGTCTATAACCTAATAACCATTTTACACTCTGATCTCAAAGCGTTCACTGTAAGTTTTATTCGTCTTGATATTTTAGTGAATTGAAAGTGTTTATAGTTTATAAAATAGTGTTATATTGTGTTTTAGTTATAAATAAATAAGTGTAGATTGTGTTTGAGTGAAATTAGGCTTATAACAGTGTTCTAATAAAACGGTAAGTGAAGAAATAACACACCCCAGAAATATGGTTTTAGGTTAAATTGCCGCTTTGATATTTTGATTTTTCATTACAAAATGTAAAGTTATTTGAAACTGGTTAGAATGCTATTAGATTCTACATTTCATTCTCGAATTTTTGGTATAAAAAAAAACATTGTTTGAAGTAAAAAATGTTTAGGCCTAGTCACTTTGAACTTAGTCTGATTTGCAGGTTATGTAGTAAAAACTTCAAAGTGTTATTTTGAACTAAACAATTGTGAAATTGAAATATATTTTTACATATTTCTATTTAGAACTAAATTATAAAACTTTTGTGTATTTTGAAAAAAATTACAAAAATGTTTTACTATTTTTTATGTAGGCATAAAGTTGTTTTTTTCCTTCCGTTACTAAACATTTTTTGCTTTTTAAGCTAATGACTTTTACAATTTCAAAAGAAACTAATTTTTAGTGGCATATTTGAATTCTTTGAAGTTTCTTCTACAAAAAAGCTATGGAACACTTTAGGATTGGGGTTCATTTACTATTTTTGGCGAATTTTTAAAAATATGTTTGCAAAACGCTAAAAACAGGCTTTTCAATTTTAGCTTTAACCATGCCACTTGGAGGGTTAATGTAAATCTTCATTAAAATTAGATTACTACATTGTGCCACTTCAAGTAATTAGATTAACTATTACAAAAATAATAATACAAAATTATAAATGATTTTTATACATAACTAGCTGCCCAATCCGGCTTTGCACGGGTAGACAAATCAAAGTTAAATGTGTATTAACAAAAAAATATATACATCAATAAATATATTACACTATGTATTTCTTATGGGGATTTTTAGTAACTTTGTTATCTCCCCTAAAATTAAAAAAATTTTGAAAACTTTTCTTAGCGAGCACCTAGGGCCCTAGAGGAAGCTAATGTACCAACCCGTTCGGTGGTTTTTTTTAGTAACATTTACCCCCCCCCCCAACCCCTCTAAAATTTTGAATATTTTAAAACCGTTCTTAGCGAACACTTTTGGCCCTAGAGGAAGCTACATATCAAATTTCGTTCCAATCCGTTAAGAAGTTTTTGAGAAATCATGATGAGTGTGTCTGTGAGTGAGTGGTATTTGGCTTTTATATATATGTATAGATTTGTTGTAAATTCAAAAAGTAATTGCAAATTTTAACCCCATTTCTTGACTGCTGTGAGATTTCAAATCTGCTTTATTTGATTGTACTGGAGATGAGTTTAATCTATTAAAACCTTCTTGCAATGTTTCAGGATAATTATCTTTTACTCTACCAAGCTTTAGAAGTTCTTTCGGCGAGTAAAGGAGTCCCTATCGTACCCAGCCCTAAAAATATGCATTTTCAACCGAACAATTACACCAATGGTAATCTAGGAACTTCTCTACATACCGCTTAGTGTACCAGCTTTCGATGTTAGTGTTGTTCTTAATTTTTTCCGATCAAACTTAAATAATGCAGCTTTAATTTTTATTTAATCAAAGACAAAATGTGTAATCCATATACATAAATAAGTAGTTGTTTTTATCGAATTAAGTCTGATTAAGTATCAAACTGTATTGTTGTTTATCTATTATTAATTATTTCTTTGTGAGATGTGTTCATATATTATTAAGTTTTTAAAGATCAATATATAGATGTTTATGTAGTTTAAACAGTTTAATCCTTAAAGTGGCAAAGGTTTTCATTAAGATGCTAGTCCTCTTTAGTGCGAGCGATTGTCCCTCGATACAGTAGGGTGTTACCAACAAAGATAGGTGGGATGAATAGGTCAGTAAGCTTTATCATCACTGCGCCAATCTGCCGGTAGCTGCAACAGCAGAAGTGAGAGATGCATGTAGTGAATATTGAATGCTATGAAATCCTTTCATTTGAATTGAAGGGCTGCGAAGCCAAGGGGTATAAGTGTAGTGAAGTTAGTTTTGAGAAAACTCAGTTTAAAGTTAAACTGTTATAATCAAATCCAGGTAAAACCATGATCACTAAAACTAGTACATGTTCAATTGCTAGGTTCTAGACTAAAATAATAACAAAGATTAATTTGATTTTCATCCTCTTATTCTTTGTAATCAGCCAATATTTGATAAAAGTAGCCACTTTTGTACCTCTGGGCTGTTAACACGTTCACTGCTAAGGACGCACATGTGAGCTCGACAGAAAATATTGTGAGTATTTTCAATACACAATGCATTGCGTGCTTCGCACGCCAACCTCCGTATTGAGGGAATTTTCAATACACAGAGCATTGCGTGATTCGCACGCCAATTTTAAGCCTATCTGCTATGGACGCACATGTGCGTTCGCTTTAAAATATTAGTGATTATTACGTAGAAAGATTAAAAAATAAAGTAATTTCTACTCATTTAGGCTATAAATAAAAAAATAAACGGTCAGCTCCTAGCATAGGAAATATGAAATTTGCGTAGCTGTGAACTTGTTAACAGGAATAATAAGTTATGTATTAAATTATAGGTCACAAGTAATTTACCTATATAAAGTAAAGCGACTTGCATCACATGTATCCCTTGGCTTCTAAGCTAAACAGCTCTTCTAGGAAGTAGTTTTTTTTACGCCACTAGATCTCAGCACATGATAGACTTACAGTTATTTTCCTGGGCCACAAAAATTTTAAAGTGTTGAAGAGCCAGTTTCTGCACTTCTCCTTTAATAAAAAAATGTCACTTGCACCCCTTGATTTCTCAGCCCTTCAATTGTTATCATAATTTGTCTCTCTCGGGCAAAATGTCTTATAAAATCATATTCAGACCGATATGTTACATTCTTTAATCTAACCATACGGACATCTCTTGATTTACTCTAATCAAATTGTTCCTGAAAATAGCTAACCAAACAAGGTTGAAGAGGTAATTTTGCTCAACCCTTCAACACGGAAGATTTTACTTAAGGAATATTTATCACATAAACCTATACAAATACTAACCGATAAACAAACACACGCTCGACTATTTTTCAAAACTATAACGACAAAATGCCAAACAATCTTTGCACATAATTTAACCTTAACAATTCATTCAAAACAGTTCTATCTTTACAAAACACAAAAGTAATACGATAAAAACACGACAAACAAACTATAAATACACCGAGCAAAAGTCAGAAACTTTTCAGTGTCTGATTCTACTTTTACACAGCTGATTGGCCAACAAACGCTTGATTTCATAATTTATTTGAAACTAATTAAATGAACTGGGTTCAGTTGGACCATTAGTTATGATAAAAATAGCTTTTCTAAAAGTTCTGAGTAGCCCCAAATACAGTAGCCAGCAGAGGTCAAACTACCGTCAGGCGAGCGGTGATCGGCAAACCGCCAATACAGCGGTTACTGCCATGGGACCGCCGATTGCCAAACCACGTTGAAGGGTTGAATAAAAATTTGACTTCAAAATGTTTTTACTCCCAAACCATCCAAATTTACAAATTAGTCTAAATTTGTTTGTATGGCAAACAAATAAAATAAATCAAAATCAGATCTCACCAAAAGTACGGAAGTCGATGATGGCTTTTTGTATAGCCATAAAGTTTATTTAGTTCATGTATCAAACAAAAATAATTTGATTTTGTTAGAGGACAGTAATATTTAACAAAAATTCCTACTTTTAGTTACCACACAACATTTTTTAATTCTCCTTGTCAATTTCTAAAACAACCTAAAAAGACAGTATTATTTAGATATTTTTTTGCCTTACTGGGAAGATTTTAAATGATTGAGTTAGCTTTTTGAGTCTGACAGCTGCTCTTGGTTTTATCATTGTTTCATGATGGCCATTTTGTCTACTATTCAGACTTGGTCATGCAATTTTTTTATCTGTTTATCATACTCTATTACACATTTAAAGACACATATACACACGTACAAAACGCTCAAGACACTTAAAAATCGCTTCCAAAAGCATTTGTAAAATACTTTAACTACTGACTACTGACATCGAACCAACGAAAAACCTGCCATCATGGCTGGATAACAACAAAAATGGCCATCATGATAAAATAAGAAAACCAAGAACAGCTGATGGAATCCAAAAAGATAACTCCGTAGCAGAATTGTTCATCATACTCCTGCTTTTATTATGGTGTTGTAGAGAAAAACAGATTGGGAGAATTGAAACTAAAGTACTTTATAAAGAAACCTGCCATTTGAAGATTAAGTTGGTTTAAAGATAGTTTAATTTGTTCCTTTTCTGCAATCCTTGTTTCCACTTTTTAAAATGACAATGTCTATTATTTTGTAAGATTATATTAAGTAAGTGTTTTATAAGCGTAAATAATTGTACAGTATTTCTCCTTCTGTTCTAAAAGATATAGGCTATGTATAGATCAAGACAATGTTGAATGTCTTGATAGTGAGAACGTTTTCTTTGAGAAAATATGTTTAATTGTGATAATATTTGCAACCTTGAATTAGGTAGGCTACAACTTAAGCCACATTTTAAATGTATGTAAAATGAATTGTCATCCGTTGCCCGTATTTGTACAAAAGTCTTCTTGTGCGTGTTAATTCTATTTTAGTACTTTATTAGAAGAAATAACACACTAGAATTCTTTATTAGTTTTAAGAATTAAAACTTCTTAAATACTCATAGTTTCCCCTTTTCACAGCGCAGATAAAAGATAGTGTGCCCGTTAGTGAGTCCCAGTTTTTGAAAGCCAAAATTGAAATCGTATTTTTTGTTGTATATTATGTATACGTATAACAAGTTACCAAGCTTTCTAAAAATATTGGTCTTCTCATTTGTACCTGTATAACCGGCAAAGCTGAGTCAAACGTACAGAAACTAAAATTATATAACGGCTGTTACAGACTATGCTTTTTGTTTTAGCTGTTTTTAATTTTCACCTATTTTCAATCATAATTTTAAAACTTGGTACAAAAAACTTCTGTTAGGCATGTAGAAGCTAACACATGTGACATGTAGAATTAGCTTTCAGCTTGATCTTCTTAAATACTGGAACCAATATTTATGTTATTTAACATGAGAAAAATATCTTCCAAACAGCAAAAATGTGTATGTATATATTTTTTCAATTGTTTTCTAGCAATTTTCTAAATTAATTATATGCACCAGATAATTGTAATCTGTAACTACATTAAATTGATAATATCAATAAAATATCATCGTCTTTGAGTATATTGTAGTTTTGATTTTAAGTTTACATTTTTTTATAAAATCTCATAATTTACTATTGTTGGTACTTTTACATTAGATTTGGTCTATTAAATAGATTTTGCATTTTTTTAAAATTCTTTTTTTAATGCAAAATGGAGAATATAACATTTAATAAACACTTTTACTATTACAAGTCTATTACCAGACAGTCCACTAAAACCTAACCCACTCATTACGCAATCAACCAGACTATCCACTAAAACCTAACCCTCTAATTAGGCGATCAACCAGATTATCCACTAAAACCTAACCTTCTCATTAGGCAATTAACCAGACTATCCACTAAAACCTAACCCTCTCATTAGGCAATCAACCAGACTATCCACTAAAACCTATCCCTCTCATTAGGCGATCAACCACACTATCCACTAAAACCTAACCCTCTCATTAGGCAATCAACCAGACTGTCCACTAAAACCTAACCCTCTCATTAGGCAATCAACCACAATGGAACCGCAAAGGCATTTCCCCATGATGATGCGTTTTTCTCTCTGAAAATCTAAATCACGCATGTGAACAGTAGTTATATATCTACTTTCCGTTTCCTTCTGTATCACGCAGATTTTATGAACTTGGTTATGATTTTCCAATTTTCCCCACTTTCGTGCATAATTTTGTAAGTTTATATTAAGTAAGTGTTTTATAAGCGTAAATAATTGTACAGTATTTCTCCTTCTGTTCTAAAATATATAGGCTATGTATAGATCAAGACAATGTTGAATGTCACCTACGGCATACATTTCTATTCTCTGTCCGGCAAACATTGAAAATCTGTGTGTTCCATAGTGTCATCTACCCCACAATAAACACAATTTGAATTACCCCTTACCTTAAATCTTTATAGGTAACTTCCAAAATCTCCATGGTCAGTCAACACCTGTATCAAGTAATATCCTACTTCCCCATGCATCCGCCTCACCCACATCCAAAGGTCAGGGATCGGGCCTCTTATTCCAGTTATTTACACCATTGTCTATAATCCATATTGCCTGCCATAAGTCCAGCGTTTCCTTCCTAGATCTTGAGGAGGTGTCACAGCCATCTTCTTTGGCCGCTCTTCTACTAACAAGTTAACTGAGGGAACAATAGCCAAAACTACCCCCGCATTAGTCCAAACTGTTCCTGTCACTTATGGTTCTTAAAGCCATTCTCCTTTGTTCGCTGGCCATGCGCATTCTATACTTAACGTAGCCGAGTGCACTCTTCGATATTGGAGCAGCAAAATTACCAAGTATTCCGCGCTCATCACAACTTTCTCTTTGCTTCCTCTGGGGCCCACTACTTTTTCTGCACATTCAAAACTTTCTCAGTGATACTCGTGCCCTGGTCAACAAACACCCCTAAGTATTTCTTGTGGCGATCACTAAGCCCTCTACTTTTTCTGCACATTCAAAACTTTCTCGGTGATACTCATGCCCTGGTCAAAAAACACCCCTAAGTATTTCTTGCGGCGATCACTAAGCCCTCTACTTTTCTGCACATTCAAAACATTCTCGGTGATCCTCATGCCCTGGTCAAAAAACACCCCTATTTCTTGCGGCGATCACTAAATTCCCCTCCAGGATTTACATATCCTAAAAGGTCTTTTTGCCAAAGTAAGCTTCCTATATTCCAGCTAATCCCTGATAATTGCTATAGCGCCGTTTAGTGTGACTTCCAAAGTCCATCCGTTTTTATGTTTATCTAATACAGCAAGGTTATCTGTGTAGCCAATTATTTCAGCCCCCTCAGGGAGCTTGTGTCTCAACTCTTCATCATAGTAAATATTCCACAGGAGTGGTCCCAGGACCGACCCCTGTGGTACACCACGTGACATGTAAAACTACAATCTTTTCCCACTATAATCTTACGGGAGTCTAAGATCCCCTTACTTTGCACCTTCAATCTTTTAAGCTCCTCAACTATTCCATCCCAGGATCACGAGTAATCCCTAAGCGTTTAGGATATCTAGTGTTACAAAGGCACACTAAAATTTAAAATCTCCCACTCTTAGAACAATAAAGATGGTTGGTTTCCACTTTGTTCTGGGAAACTTGTACATGAAAACTTTCCATTTTGTTATTAACAAGTAACGAGGCCACTTTTTTTTAAGAGAAGGGGGAAATCCTTCATGGACGTTATCTCATCCAGAGACGCATCCCTAGGTCAGGATTCAGACTCATACTGAATAAATCCCTCTCCTCCTCCAGAGTTCCTGGTCTGGGACCGCTTGTGCACTACTTCAGTCCTGGGCTCTTCTTGTCATTTCTTCTCTCTATTTGTATTCTTTCTTGTTCATTATTAAAAGCCATTTTCTTCTTGCTTACTAGAACAGCTCTTACAAATTGAGAGATCGCGTTCCAGTTTTCAACATCCGCTAGCATCATCTTGCCTATGTCGCTCCTTGTCACTACCTTCGTATCCCTTTGCCTCTCCATATCCTCTCTACTGCATTCGAAGAAGGTGTACTCGGCATCATCTCTTAGTGATTCGCACATCTCTTCGACGCCATTAGTTAACTGCTAATGCAGTTAATAACTCCTTTCCTATAAAAGAACACCACTATACGCTATCCAGTTAGTGTAATTATATTCACAAGTTAGATTGCTCTATAGGAATCACAGTGCTGTACGCTATATTTAACTAATATAGATATTTTGATACCTTTCTGTCCTCAAATTGTGAAGTGTATCGCCGTTGAGTTTTCGATACAGTGTTTAATAATATGATAATTTTTGAATATTATTTACACAGCCGTTCACTAACAAACTTCGATACTGTTCCTCCGTTCTCTTGTGACTTGTGTTAGAACAAATATTAGATTGTGTTTAATAAGTGAACTGCTTATGTGTTGTGTGTACACAATTTACTTTTCCATGCACTGGTAACAGGAGCTTTCTTCTACAAATCAAAGGTAATACATACAGGGTGTTGAAAATGTCTGGAACCACCATTATATCTGGTGAGTGGTTAAAGAAAAACAATTGATATTTTGTGTACGGATATACTA
>JAGFPH010027323.1:0-10068 GCA_018207615.1 Philaenus spumarius | reverse complement strand
ATTTAAACATACGCCTATTTAAAGAGCACTAATCAAGCCACATATATATGATAAAGGACACATAAATAATCGGTTAATATACAATTGACTAGTAAATAGCCAAAATTAAGAAAATATTTTTTGCTTGTCACTTTATTTGATCAATAATTAGTCTGACAAACTACATATTGCTAAAAATATTCTCTTTTTCAGGGATATGGTTTCACATTTAGCTCCTGTGAGAATCTGGATTACACTTCATGTACAAAATTGTAAATAGCTATAGTTTTTGTAAATAATCGTAAAAATATATCTTATTCTGTAAACTATCTTTTATTTTAAAACTAAGTGAATACTTAATAGCATAGCAATTATATCGTGTTTGGACTTAATGTTCTTGTTATTTGGTGCAGATTACAAAAATGACGTTATTTTTACACTCTATGGCGAAATGCAAAAAATTTTACCGACTGTGCCTTGAGCCCAGTAGGTGACTTATGACCATAACCCGGAGCGGCCGAGCGAGGGCTAATTAGGGTAGGGTCACCTCCCCGACCGTCCTAAACTCTCAGCCGCCACGAATCTTTGCGCAAGGTATAAGTGGAGGGGGCATTCCGACCCGTGGTATAGTGCATAAGTGCAACCCTCAAACCCTCTGCTTCTAGTTGTCAGTAGAGAGTCAGATCGTGTGCATAGTGATCTGTTTACTGGTGATTTATTCCCACTGAAATATTTTTAGTGGATTTTTTCGTTTTTATTAGTTAAAATGACCACGTGGAATCAAGAGTCGACGATGAAACTCATCGAGGAACTACATTCGCGTCCATTGTTGTGAGATGTATCTATTCCAGATTATAAAAATCGCAATAAAAAGCATGACGCGTTACAAGAATTAGCTGATTGCTTCATAATTAGTTGTGATGAAATGGATAAGAAAGTTAAAAACTCAGTTTAGACGTGAACATCGATTATTATGTGCAAAAAAAGCCACATGATTTAGAAAGATAAAGCACGCACAAGCTAAAACCATGCCCTCTTCAGTCTCCATGTCGTCAAACACTGGCTTTCTAGTGTGGACGCAAAACAAGACGGAGACTCGAATCACAAACTGTGTCGGCAGACAGTCGGCCGATTGTTTGCATACACAGTCTGTAAGTGTGGACGAGGCTTTACACCATTGCATTATAGGCTTTCTGATACATCCAAATTACGCAACAGCATTATTAACGATTTAAAAAAAATTCTATTCGTGCGGTTGTAAGTCTGAAATGTTGACAGTGCTAAGAAATTCTGTTGTAAATTCAAGTGCTCCTTCAGGTTGGTCTTTTACCGTATCATGACTGTGATAGATTTTGCACTCTCCGGGAAACTTGGCAACTATATCTTCGTTTTAAAAAATTTTTTTTTTTAGGTGGAAAAAATGAGTTTCGTGCAGACCTCAATCCGAGTTAGAGGTACTGTGGGGCTCAATCCAGAGCGTACTGGCAATACCCACTAAAACGACCGCCCTCACCCCGAGTAAGGAAGTCACTCTGGCTCCGAACCCAGTCACAAGAGTGTTTCTTGCCTAATGGCTGCAAGCAGCAATCTAAAACTCACTTAAATAAATATAAAAGAAGGCGAACAGGTTAGTGTCAATAATGAATGGAGTCGCAGCCTGAAGAAACCTATGGCGTGTCGTCCAGGATAGCGGCAGGCCGGGGCCTACCATCTTCCGGGATGTCGAGTCTCCCGCAGATCTCAGCTATATGAGGATAGCCTGAGTTGCGTGCATCCTGAAACAGTTTAGTGGCACATCATCTTATAGCAAACATTTCTAGGGTAGGGATACCAGCTGACCCTAGAATAGTAGAGTTCCTCACGTACCATGGCTGATGCGCGAGTCTGCGAAGAGCAGTAGTCTGAAGAGTCTCCAATCTTTTCCTGCTGGATTTGCTGGCAAGCGCCCACCAAGCGGTAGACGCGTACATCAGCACTCAGCGAACTATTAACAGAAAAATTGTTAATTTAGCTTTTACTGGCAGTTAATTTTGTCAACATATTTATTGAGTGGTACGAGTATTGCTCTGTCTTTCATTCCCTCATAATTTTCACTGGCAAAACAGTTACCAAACACTTCATCAATGAGATTATTGTTTGAAATGATATTTTGTAATATCATATTTTGTAAAAGCAATTCAATTTAACTTTATAAAAATACAAAGAATGCTGAAACTGGTGAAAAGGTTTTCAGAACGGTAATTAACAGTACAAAAATAATGTTTTGGTTAAGTTTGGTGTTTGATTAAAGAAATAAGTTGAAAATTATACCACCTGATTAATTTTATTGTTAATGATTTAATGTTTGTTAAATAGTATATAAAAATCTGGAGCTCAAATTAAAAGAATAACATTAGTTTGTAAAACATCTGGATTGTAAACTATAATGTATCTATTCGATTACTTAGTGACTTCAAAGGTGGTATATAAAAGAAGTTCAGAGTTTACATAGGCGAAAAGAGCTACTTAGTGCATTTTTGCAGACAAGACCTAGCGCATTCGATTCAAGATGTCAAAAAACCCCTAAATGCCAATTTTCATCCAAATCGTTAGAGCCGTTAGCGAGATCCCCGAAATAAATGTACTATATGCTGTATGTACAAATATACAAGAATTGCTAGTTTAATAACATTAGATTAGATAATAGTACACATTGTCTTGTCTACATTGCTTACTTGACAATTCACAAATTGTATAAATATTAGGCCTAGGCCTAATTATAGTTCGCCATTGAATTAAGAATAATATACAGTGTGATTCTGTAAAGCTTGGAGATAAACCTAGATGACCTTCTGTACCTATTACAGTTGTAAGACGCCGTGTGGAAACAACTGTAAATGCTTGAAATCAGGGTTAAATTGTTCTGCTATGTGTGAAAACTGTAATGGCTTATCGTGTTATAATTCCCCTAAAATAGATGAAGAAATAAAAGATTGTTTTTAGATTTAAATCACCATGCAGAAGAAATTATCACTTGATTTGTTATTACAGTGATTTGCAAGTTGTAAATATTAATACAAATTAAAAATCAATACTAAGATGAAAATAAATATTGCGAATAATGTTATTATTTAGAATCTCGTTATAGTGTAACATAAATAATAGCCTACTTATTTGTACTTGAGCCTACTTAAGACTTGTATATATATTCGGGGTGATGCTGTCATGTAACATATATTTTTTAATACTTTTATTTTGCACATAGAAATGTGATAGCTGCCGGTTTAAGTCAATCCGGAATCGGCGGTTCCATAGGTGGTGGATAACGGAAAGCCCTATTTATTTTATTCAATAGAGGAGGGTTAGCCCCCCCGAACCAAAACTGGTATTCTAAATAAAATTTGTGTGTATTATTGAAGGTGTTTTGTTTAAAAAAAGCATACTAAGTAAAAACGAAACTGTAAATAGCTAATACAAGTATTAAGCTTCTAATACTTTTGTTATTGAAATTATTTGAATTAAAGGGATAACCAATAAATTATATATATATAAATGCAATGAAAAAATGTACCTAATAAACTTACAATCTAAACCTAAACTTACAATACATTATATACAAACAGTATTTATGCTCACACATTTACTAAAATTATATTGCAACATCCATTGTACATAATATATCCATGTGAAGCGGTTAAAAAACCTGCGTCTGACCACTGGAGCGGCGTGCAAGCGCTCTCTTTGACGACGTCCCAAGAGCAAGCGATAAATTTAAACAAGTAATTATCCACATCATATTAAAGCTAAAGATCCATACTACAAGTTTTATTTGAAACATTTTTGTGTAATATAATTAATAAAGTAAATTTATATGCCTTGAGAAATCATTTTTTTGGTGTTTGTTGTTTAATAGGTCCTTTAATATTAACTTAATCGAAAAATTTATAAGAACAAAATATGTTTAATATGGATCAAGGAACAAATGTACAAAATATTAATTCGCTACATGAGTATTAACGAACTTGTAAGCAATCTTGTGAAGCTCTGCATTTGTAAACTTCAAGGGGGGGGGGGGGGGAGGAGGAAGCACAAGTGGGAGAGGCGGGACTTTTGAGAAAATACATGCCTCATAAAGGTTTATCACATATAAAAAATTCAGCTTTCCCCTAATTTGTTGCGACAAATGGCGATTTTCGGCCTTTATTGACTGGGCTATTAGTCAAATGAGTCAAAATAACGTTAAACCTTCATTAATATAAGTCTTGAAACGCTTCTTTTAGCAGCTATCCGCCATTTCGTGTTTTAGTAAATCTATATTATATAAAGCTGAAACACTCACTCATCACGAAATCTAAAAACTATACCACCTAGGAACTTGAAATTTGGTACACGTATTTGTCATAGGGGCTAGAGGTGAATTAAGAAAGGATTTTTAAATATTTGGCCTGTAAGGGTTGAAACAACCCCTAAAAAAATAAATATCGTTGTTATACATCTCAAAAACCCTATCTCCTAGGAACGTGAAATTTGGTACACATATTTTTCATAGGGGCTAGAGGTCCACTAAGTTAGGATTTTAAAATATTTAGCCTGTAAGGGTTGAAACAACCCCTACAAAAATAAATATTGTTGTTATACATCTCAAAAACCCTATGTCCTAGGAACGTGAAATTTGGTACACATATTTTTCATAGGGGCTAGAGGCCCACTAAATGAGGATTTTTGGCCTGTAAGGGTTGAAACAACTCCTAAAACAATAAACATTGTTTGTTTTACTTTCTTTAAAGCTAGAAAGCTAAAACTTTGTACATTTATTTCTTACAAGATACATATAAAAACAATTAAACCAGTTTTACATTTTATTATGTTCTGCTAAGGGGTGAAAATTTAGTAACAACCCCTATAACTATAAATTATAATAATTTAATACCGTCAAGGGACTTGAAATATTTGGTACACATATTGCTCATAGCCGCTAGAGTTGCACTAAGATATGATTTTAAAATATTTGTCCTTTACGTGTTGAAACATCCATTAAGACAATAAATGTTGTTTGTTTACTTTCCTTAAAGCTGAAATTTTGTACATTTATTTCTTACAAAACACATATAAAAAGTAAATGAGTTTTATATTTGGTTACGTGCTCCTAAGGGTGATAATGTTATAACAACCCCTAAAAACAATAAATATTTATTTTTATACTTTCCTTAAAGCTAGAGAGCTGAAATTTTGTACATTTGTTTCTTACAAGATGCATACAAAAAATAAAACCAGTTTTACATTTTGTTACGTGCTGCTAAGGGTTGAAAATGTAATAACAACCCCTAAAAACAATAAATATTAATTGGTATTCTTTTCTTAAAGGTAGAGAGCTGAAATTTGGCACTTATTATTTTAAGAAAATATTTTAGACGTAAGATGATCCGATCTATGAGTCTATTCCGATCTATGCATTCGCATATTAAAGACGTTTCTGGGTGATCTGCAAACATCCAAGTAAGACTGTGACTTACCAGTCTGTAGATTTAGCGGTGGAAAAAAAAGACGCATTTCATTGTGAATTTTTAATTTTTTTATTGATTTAATTTATTCAGCACACTTACCAGGACGAGGACGATTGACGGGCAACCAGAGAACAATACCAAACTAATTGAAAATATATGTTACAATTATTCACTTTCGTGAAATAATAGATGAAAGAAAATGAGAGAAAAATATGACAATTAATTATGAATCATGGTGATGCAAAAAAACAAATTCCCTGTAGCGAAGCACGGTTATTCAGCTAGTACTTAATAAAGACAATAAATTAGCTCTATTGCTGTACTCTATAAGTACTGTGCTTTCTACCAATTTTAAATATTGTAGAAACCGCCATTAACAGGTCAATCAAATGATCCATAACTTTTTAATAACGACCCGTATATTTTTACCAACGAAGCGTTAATTTGTATCAATCACCCGTAACATTTTCCCAACGAACTATAACTATTTACGACAGTATAATCAATCCTTAGATACACGATGCGATCACGTGAGTTACACGAGGTGATCACTTGATTAACACGATACGATCACGCGATTGATTCGAGGTGATCACGTGATTCGCACGAAGTGATCAAGTGATTCGTATGAGGTGATCACGTGATGAAGTCATGCACAATTTACTATCAATCAGGCGAGGTGACTTTCGACCTTGACCTTTCTGGCCTGGGGTAAGGGTGGGGGTCAAGAGAACAGGTGACCTTGGGGTAGACAAAGGTCAAGGTTGTGGTAGAACTCTTGTTTCTATATTACTATCGGCACCATCACTATACATTATACAAATATACTTGTTTCATTTTTAGCATTAGCCGATTGTTTAATTTTAGAATTGGCAATACTAATCTTCTAACTTTAAATATGCTTAATTTAACTATCACATTTAATCACGGTATCATTAGAATCGACACGTCACTACTTTGGGTGCTTTATTTTAACTTTATCATTCGATATTTTAATGTTAGAATCAGCATCAGTATTGCTCCCTGATCTCTATGTAGGGATTTGATTTACAAACAAAAAATTGTATTTTCTATTCAGCTAAAGCAGAAAAATCACAAGAAGTATTATGTTGTCCTACTCAGGAATATCTCTCCTTAATATTCTTGTATTGCCCTTCAAATTATCACCTGACCCACGATAATTTTATTGCTGTTTTTTGCACAAAATTAATTTATATGCCCTTTACATTACGTTTGCTTTATCCACTTTTTATTGAGTTAAACAGCCTAAGCGTTAAGGATCTTATTATTTACTCTAAATATTGGTAAGTTTTCTATTATGATAAGTTTTTCTGATAAAAATACTTCCATCAGGTGTAAAATGCATGTGATGTAGAAATTCCGGTTGAATTGCCGACCGT
The DNA here is from genome assembly GCA_018207615.1 of Philaenus spumarius. NCBI lineage: Eukaryota > Metazoa > Arthropoda > Insecta > Hemiptera > Aphrophoridae > Philaenus > Philaenus spumarius. The sequence goes on along the minus strand of JAGFPH010027323.1, from coordinate 3,206 downwards.
TATATCTTCGTTACCGTATAAAATTCCTCAGTTCTAATATGAGAACGGCACGGATAAATCATTCTAGAATTTCGTCTGTGAGAAGTCAGACACAGCTTATCAAATCATTTTAACTGTTGGGTTTTGAGGTTGTATTACCGTATAAAGTACAGTATTTAGATTATAAATACAATAATGTTTTGCCAATTTCTCCTACAGGACAGTTAAAATAAGAAAATTAATTATAAAATGCTCTAAATGTAATACGTTTAACCAACACATGATCAGTTTTAAGTAAAGTACTAATACAATAAATAATAGTAAGCCTACAGCTTACAGTAGTCTACTATAGCATTTAAAACCAATTTAATTAGTAGACTATTTTGATTTGTCATTTCTATTTGGATATCCACAATTAAATTCGGCTTTATCCACTACTAAAATGTTAATTTCTTCATTATTAAAATAATAGTTGTTTATTTCGAATTATACAAATTCATTTTAAAATGAGTAACTACAGTCTTCCCAAACAATAAACTGTATGCAATACCTTTGGCAGTGACAAAAAACTGTTAGGTTTGCTGTAGCATACAGTGGCTTGATAGAGACACACTAGCGCCTGAAACACGCTCGAAGAATGTACTATGTCAACGCCATGTAGACCAAGTAGTTCGATATCTTGCCTTTGCGTTGTGCTCTTTGGCGGGATCATCTCATGGTAAACTGCAAGTAGAATCGGCCTAGTTCAATTATTCTGTTTTCCTAGCTTTTTTTCACGTTCATTGCCTGTCGCCCAGTAACGTAACGTACGACCCCGCGATGTGAAGGGGCCCGCGGATTGAGAGGGCCCGATGGTTATTATTTAAAAAATAAATACAAATTTAAAACTTTAACATTATTTTTGTTGTTTTATTTTACAACCATCTTTGAAAAATATACAAATTTTGCTTACATTAAAATTTATTGTTTGCAACAGAAGATTTTTTTATTTTTATTTTTGAGGAATAAAAAAGTAAAGAATCATTTTGATGAACTTTGTCAAGACAAGAGGTTGACAGACAACGACAAATATTTTAAAGTATCTGTTTTTTATGCAACTCAGACACACTGATTTCCCAGTTAACAATTAGGTTTGAAGTTATGACAGAAATATACAGCCTTTTTCTCAGTTCTTTTCCCAACATTTTTATTGAAGGCAACCGATGTTGAATTGTCTAAGAAAGTGAAAGCCCTGGCCAACGAATATAAAGAGGATTTGAGAGTCGACCTTAGATTTCAAATCAACTCTTTTAGAATGGCACTGAAATTAGATATTGAAAAAAAGATATCAAACAACAGTTAGCAGATCTCTTTTTGGAAAGCTACTCAGACTTGAGTACTGCTTCTTACCTAACTGTGGCGAATGCGGAGCGATCATTTTCCAAATTAAATCTAATTGAAAATTTATTTAAGGAGAACATTGACCGAAGAGAGACTGAGTGGCGTCAGCTTATTGAGTATTGAAAATGGAAGTATAGAAATATGAATTTGAATGAAGACAAGTAATCGAAGTGTTTGCCAAAATCAACTAAACAGACAATATAAATTATTCTTTACAATCAAATAATCAAAATACCATATATAAGTTGCACTTTATTATTTATTTATTTATTCAGTTTGATTCCGTGACTAAGGCAATTCGCCAACCACGTACATGCATATAGCCGTAACCAGGGCGACCGTATGGAGGGGGTTACAAAAACCGGGTTGAGGGGGGGGGGGTAAAGAACATTTTTTTTAATTAAGATGCAAAATAACGCGTATTATAGGCTTCCCAAAAGTAGGCTACTTTAAAATGATCTAATGATATAATAGCTATGTATTCTTTTTCCACTGTACAGAAACTGTATTATTGTAAAATATAATCCAGCTTGACTCATGAGAAATATTATTTCTAAAAGTAAAAATAAAATTATTTATTTGTATTATTGCATGTGATTAATTACTTATTTATAAAAAGTTATATTTTGATTGATAATATGTTAAAAATGTACTAAAATCATAGTAAGAATTTTACTGGTTAAGAAAAACTTAAAGCAATTATCTTTTAATTAATACAAAAGAGAGCCACTTAGTAATGAAAATTTTTTATTTAAAAGAAATTATAAACATTATCGACAAAAAAAGTATTTCAATAGTGGAATTAATAGTAGTCTACAACTTGCTGATAAACAGTAAACCTCAATTTGTAGTAATGCAATATATTTCAATTATTCTTTTTCTAACAAAACCAATGTTGTTAAATTCATCAATGGAGTAGGCCTATGTGGCATATGGAAGTATATTTTAATAATATAAATCTGTTTTAAACTCTGAACAAACTTAAACAACGTATTGGATAATTTTTACACACAGAAAATAATGTTAATATCTATATTATTTACTATAAAATGTAAAACACAAAAATTACAAAAAATGTTTACTACATTTTATGTAGGCCTAAAGTTGGTCTTATCCATTACTGGAAATATTTTGCTTCCTGAGCTAATAACTTTTAAAATTTTATACAATCAATTTTTTAGTTGTACATATAAATTCTTTGGTAATTTTAATATAAAAAAGCTGCTGATATTTTTGGATTTGGATATTGTTACTAAATGTTATACCTCCCCCCCCATGGCCCATGGTTACATCTATGTGTATATGTGTGAGTTCTGTGTTGTTTTTTTATTTCTATTTTAATTTTCTGTGTTTCTTTAGTTTTACTTTACTGGATTTATATATATAAATATATATATGTATATATTTCTCAATGTATCAATACAACTTTTGAAACTAAGTACTGGGGAGCAGATTTTATTTTATAATGGTAAAGTAGAAGCTATTTTAAATGAGTAAATTAAAAAAATAATGGCTTCTGAAGACAAAGTTAAAATTTAGTTAGACACACTACTAAATATCAACTTAACTCTCTAAATTTTAATTTACGTGTTTAAATTTGAATTGTGAGTGTGAAGGCTTCTTTCAGAAAAACAGGTTATTTTATTTGTCCAAATAAAGACTGTCCATGGTTGTTCTTGTTTTTGTTAAAAAAATGTGCTCAATAAACTGGGACCCCATAAATTTTTTTGTGGGGGGGGATGGCCGAAAAACGTTACGCCACTTCTGTCGCCTGACCACACTAAGGATTGTGTTTAATTTTCATTAAGTTTATCCCTATCTTTAATTATCACTATGTTTAATAAATT
>JAGFPH010027322.1:0-10068 GCA_018207615.1 Philaenus spumarius | reverse complement strand
GTTTTAGGAGGGGTTGTTATAACATTTTAACCCCTTAGCAGCACGCGACAAAATGCAAATCTGCTTTAATTTTTCTACTGTGTACAAAATTATCTATTAGCCTTTTATTTTGTTCTACTGACTGGTCTATATCACGTCTATTGAATTTCTGACCAACTGTAACGAGGGCATTGTACCTTCCAACATGGTCTGCTACAATTATGACTCCAAGGCGCGTTTATGCAATGTTGATACACACTGTCTGTATGTGTATTGCATACTCAGCGCCGTTAGTTACAACATGTAAGCGTGACACTCGCATTAAAACAAGACTTATTTTGTAATTATAAACCGATTTAAATGATACAGACACTATATGTTTGCCCAATCTAATCTCAATACACCAATTAAAATCACATCAAAATCGGTTCGACCATTAATGTGCACAAATATACAAAACTATGTTTAATATTTTTGTATATATTATAACTTGCTTGCCCGATCCGGCTTGGCACGAATAGAGAAATCAAAGTTAAATGTTACTAACAAAAAATATATATCAATAAATATATTACACTATGTATTTCTTATGGGAATTTTTAGTAACTTTTACCCCCAAACCCCCCTAAAATTTCGAATTTTTGAAAACTTTCTTAGCGAGCATCTAGGGTCCTAGAAGAAGCTACATACCAAATTTCGTTCCAATCCGTTTGGTAGGTTTTGATAAATCGTGATTTAGTAAATTTGACCCCAAAACCCCCACTAAAATTTCGATTTTTCGGAAACCCTTTCTTAGTGCTCGTCTAGAGCCTATAAAGAGTATTAGTGAAAAATTTAATGTTTGTAGGCCTCGTGGTTTTTTGAGAAACTGTGATGAGTCAATGAGTCAATGGTATTTGGCTTTTATAAGTATAGATGTAGATTGATTACTGGTTAGTACGAGTGTACAAATTTATGAAATCTAGTGAAAAAAATTCATATTTTGAATAAATCAAGATTAATGATGCATTTTTTAGTTTAGTTTGAGCAATTTTAACAAAAAATTATAAACTAAAGTCTTGTGGGATATACAGGTTGCTTTTTTTACTTTCTCACTATACTACAGTATAAAGAAAGTATAGCGATCGCAAAAAAAAAATCAATGTTGAGATTTTTGTGGAAATATCCGTTTTCGGACCCCCTAAGTCCAAAAAAAATGGTTTTTACAAAATGTATGTCTGTATGTATACAAAGCTAGAGAGAAAACTATTCCATCGATTTCGAGCAAATTTGCACTAAACCAAAAAAAAACCCCAAAAAATCTGGTTATATGTTTTTATAAAAAACGGCTCTAACGATTTTGATAAAATTTGGCTTATTTGCAGCCCTTAAATGTACCCTACTTTATGCAAAAAACCGCATATTTCTAAAAATTCTAGTTTATCTAATAATAATAATAACAAATAATAATAATAATAATGTAAGCCGAAAAGGGGGTTGTTTTTAAAATTGTTTCAAAACCTTTTTTAGCGCATCCATACAGGCCTAATTGGTTGGGTGCAAATTTGTTCGAAATCTATCGAATAGTTTCCTCTTTAGCTAATAATAATATTTATTAGTTTTACTCCTACTTTTATATCACCTCTCCTACCCCTCCTACAATAATGAAGTCACAGTGCATCAGTTTAACAATTTAAAAAATTTTGTGAGAAAGTGTGTACCGGTTCCTGGTACCGTGTATTTAAATGGACCACCAATGGTATCAAGTAAACTGTAAATCTGACAGCGAACTTTAAATTTAGAACCTTTCCTTGTTTTTGGAGAAATGATAAAATATTTAGTTAAAAACTTACAAATGGCCACCATGTTTCTAATGTGACTGTCAACTTTCGATTTTCAAACGGAACAATCTGTATTTTATAATGATTCTATATTTTAATGATTTTGGATTTTAATAGTTATTTTAAAATATTTTGTTTGAATATTTCATACGACTAAAAGTTTAAAAGTTACAATGGTATACAGTTTTAAAAATACCTTAACTGAACGGAAGATATTTTAGCGTGGATACATATTTTTTTAGTTTCTCAATAAACAAGAATAGTTTTCCAATTTAAAGTGTGGGGTCCTAATTATCTATACAGGGGTGGCAAAAAGTCCCGGAACAACCCAATATCTTTTTCCAGGTTCCACTTACACAATTGAAACTTTGCAAATTGTTTATGGGTATACAAAACTACTTTTTTAGTATATGCTGATTTTTCACCTCCTCTGGGGGACGGCGCGTCAGGAGTCGGTGAAAAATCTTAAATGTAATCATGGGTTGTTATGCATATCATTTGAAAGGTCTTGATGAGACAAACACAACGACACAATAAAAATTAAAAATGGATGATCCTGAAAAAAGTTATTGCTGTTCAAAGTTTTGATATGCTGCATGTTAAATGAGCCTTATTCTAAGTTTGAATAAGTTGATTCAGCCCAGAGGAGATGAAAAATCAACTGTAGCATAAACAAGTAGTTCTTTATACCCGTAAACAATTTGCAGAGTTGTACGTGTAATACATGGAACATGTAAAAATACCACTCACTAACTCACTCACTCACTCATCACGATTTCTCAAAAACTACCGAACGGATTGAAATGAAATTTGGTATGTAGCTTCCTCTGGGGCCATAGGTGGTCACTAAGAAAGGGTTTTAAAAAATTTGAAATTTTAGAGGGAGTTTGGGGGGATCAAAGTTATTAAAAAACGATTTCTTCAAAACTACCGAACGGATTGGAATGAAATTTGGTATGTAGCTTCCTCTAGGGCCATAGGTGCTCACTAAGAAAGTGTATGAAAAATTTCTTGAAATTTTAGGGGCGTTTGGGGGATCAATGTTATTAAATCACGATTTCTTCAAAACTACGGACCGGATTGGAATGAAATTTGGTATGTAGCTTCCTCTAGGGCCATAAGTGTTAGCTAAGAAAGGGTTTTAAAAAATTGGAAATTTTAGGGAGGTTTGGGGGGTAAAAATTATTAAACCACGATTTCTCCAAAATTACAGAACAGATTGGAATGAAATTTGGTATGTAGCTTTCTCTAGGGCCATAGGCGCTCGCTAAGAAAGGTTTAACAAAATTCGAAATTTTAGGGGGGTTTAGGGGGATCAAAGTTATTAAATCACGATTTCTTCAAAACTACCGAACGGATTGGAATTAAATTTGGTATGTAGCTTACTCTAGGCCCATAGGTGCTCACTAAGAAAGGGTATGAAACATTTCGAAATTTTAGGAGGGGTTTGGGGGGATCAAATTTACTAAAATTATAATTTCAGATCTTTTATTATTATGACAATAGAGCTTTTATTATTTAAGATCTATATATATATATAAGCCAAATACCACTCACTGACTGAACACTTAAAAAGAATACAATTACGTTAAAAAGACTGAAAATACCAACCACCACGGACAACGCCGTACGGGTCAGCTAGAGTTTATAAGATACCAACCGTGGTATTTTTAATCGTAGTATCTAAATCGGGGTTCATTAAAAAAGGCACTCTGTATGTAAAACAAAGTAAATAGCCTATATACTAGTAAAACTGTATAACATGCATAGGAAGAAAAGAGGCTAACAAAAAGAATGCAAAGGCACTCCACAAAATAAATGAATAAGTGGTGTGGATCAAGGTAGTTGAAAATATGGGTTTGAAATTCTGTTTTTGCTACACTTACGTAGATGTTTATTTGTTTTTTTTTACAACACCGTTGTTGGCTAATATTGTGTAGTTAAACATTTAATTTGCTGACCAGCCTCAATATGACCAATACGCAATTCCACGACTCACTTAAACTGGGAAGACATTAAACTTTGAAAGAAGTCAGTAATTTACTGGAACGGTATTACACAAAGTTCCCACGAGAGTGCGCTGTCGTTCAGTACAAACAGATGATATCCCCTGTTGGCAGTTCTCTGAACTTATTGGTTTTGTACCTTGATGTATATGCAAGTAGTAGTGCGCCAGTCTACAATATTTTTTGACAGATTTTACTAAAGGGTACAAGAATACTAAAAACTTTTAAAAAATTGTAAATGCAACTGTAATCCATACAGTATTATTCAAGTTGTATGGCGATTTATGAAATGATGAAGCACAATGTCCATTTCAGAGGTACAGTATTACCAAGTTAACTATTTTAATATAAATTACGGCTCACTGTATTATAATTCAAAATCTGTTGTTACATATCACTAGTAAAACAGCTGGTTTGTATCATAAGCTCACATTTTTAGGTTAGGGTTATACTGAAACAACTCAAGTTTCTTGAAAGCGTTTAGATTTATTACCATATGAACCAAATTGGCAAATTTAGAATAAAGTAATTATTTTTTACAAACAACTGTGTTTTTTTTAGGTTAGGTAACAGCAAACACAAATAATTAAAAGGGATTACTGTATCGTAATAATTCAAACATCTATCACCATTAAAATTATTCTAACTTACTTTTTTACTTGGATTATTTCACCAGCTTGCAATTATACTATTACCTTATAACATTTCGGTCATATTTTTTTTATAACTTAAAAAATGCCTCTCTTCAATAAAAAAATAAAAAACCTCTCTCCTAATCTATCATCATTCCGTGAAAATATCATGGTATACAATCATCTGTTTGCATTTGCTTCGACGAAAGTCACCGCTGGGGTTGGTGAGTGAATCGACCAGGACTCGAAACTTTATTATCTGTGTTTCACCTTTCTTTTGTATCAATCACCATGCTTCGAGCGAATAAACAACCTTATAAATAACATAACCTCAATTCAATCTGTTATTAACCGGTTTGACTTGGTATACAATAGAACTACACATTAGTAGCGTGATTAAAACAAAAAAATTCACTTTGAGTGTTTTATAAGTTTAATATTCAGGTGTGGCAGCAGCTTAATAACTTGTGGAAATGTGTAGCCTAAATAATAATAATTTAAAATACGTTACGTCGCTAGTAATGAGTAAATATATGTTACTTGGTTATATACTTTTAAAATATTTTAAATTGTTCTACGGGCAACGACGTCAAAATCCTTTAAACATATATACGGAACTTAAATTGGTATATAGTGATTTATATAGTGTTTTAACGGGCAGTCGGATGGTCCTATCTCGCCCATGTTAATTTAGCTGAAATTATGTCGCTGTTTCTTAAAAACTATAACAGCTGGCCCAGAAAATGTTAAAAAAATTGTTCCTTAGTTTATTATGAACAATTTGGGTACAATTTGTTAAGAAATTGTAATTAATAATTTTTTGAGTCTATGATATACATATATTTACATTCAAAAATCCTGAAAAGTTACTATACAAACTGCTATAAATAAAAAAAGTACACTTTCAAATGCATTAACATGTACTCAAAATAGGTCAGGAAAATTGTTGATATCTCTTTGTTGTTTAAATTTAAACTCTTTAAAATAAATTAGATTCATTAAAAGTAGAGTAAAAATGATAATAATAAAAAACGTAATTAAATAAATTATATTAAATAAAATAACAAAAAAGATTTTATTAAAATAATACCTAGAAAGTTCTGCCAGTTAGAAATAATAGAAAATGGTGTGTATATTATAAGGGAAAGGTTCCCTACTCAAAAAGTTATTTTGTGTTGAAATTTTAGTTTGGTTTTTTAAATGGCTTAATAAATAAAGCAATATTATTTCTTTACAGAATAAATTTGTTTTAATTTTAATTTTACCTGTATTTGCATTTCCAAGATTGTTTCCTTTAAATAGTAGAATTACCACATTGATTAGAAATAAGAATATTCCAAGCACAAATAAATTAAGTTACAAGGACCATGGTGACCAGTGTATTCATAACTTTGAGATTTACAGAGAGTAAATTAACAGTATATTTTGCTGAGCTAGTGTATTTGAATTACTGTAAGTTACATTTAAATTCTTTCGTCTGGATATTTGAACAATTAAACATTCGACACCTAATTACTTCACCTAGGCAAATAAGAAAGAAGTCGCCTGTGTCTTCCATTAGGTTGTAGTAATTATTTTGAAGCGGTATACTGTTAAAAAATTGGCGTCCCAAAACGTAGGGGAGAGAAAGTTGTAAAATTTGCAACAGTTATAAAAAAAAAATATTTTTAATATTATTTTAAAAAATGTACAAAAAATATTAGGCTATCTATTATAGTTCCTGAGATTCAGGGGCATCTATATAATAAAAATGAATTATTTTTCCTTTGTAAGCGCATCACTTGAGAACGGCTGGACCAATTTGGCTATTTTTTGTTTTAATGTTCGTAATAGTATGAACTAGGTTTTTATATAAAGAAAATTTTAAAAGTTTCACGAAATAGTTTCAAATTTGGAAAAATCTAAACAGCCTCTTTTGTATGGACTCAAGACCATAGCGCACAAAAACAGCCGATCGTATAAACAGCTTAGCAACACGTCATGTTTGTTTACATTTATTACCATAGCAACTTTACTTATCAGTTTATTATTCTTCAAAACTTAAAGCAAACAATAACAAAAATCAACTAATGTTTACTATATTTTAATTTAATTCAAACATTGGTTGTTACATATTATATATAAAATACCTGATTTGAATAAAAAACTGAACATATTTGTAGGTTAGGCCTACAATGAACCAAAACACTTTAATTTACAACCAATTGGGCTAGTTTAAAATCAGGTTTTTTACAATTCTTCACAACTATCAGTTTTCTTTAGCTTTGGTAAAAGCAAACAAAAGGTTCACTGTATTATCTATATAGGCCTAAAGGTTTACAAAATCTAAATCAAAATTTTTGTAGTGTTTAAGTGGTATACAAATCATTTTACAATTCGATTACTTAAGTCAGTGTAATTAAATGGAATAACTACCCTTTAAATTAAATCAAGCAATAGCGAAGCTAGTTTATGAATAAAAACTAAATTTTCCAGGAAACGCATTTAAAGTGAAACTTACAGTTCTGGACATATTGAAACAGGTAAACTTACATTAACTTACAGCTGGTTGGAGTAAATATAATTCTGCCAAAGAGAGTAAGTACAGAAGAAAATATAGAGTTTTTGTCCATAGAGTTATACAAAATATATGTTATACTGTAATAGTAACCAACCATAAATTAGGTGAGGTCCTATTTTGGCAACAGTAGAAAAGTCAAAATGAATTTGCATCGTTTCGGGTAAAAAAATACTGTACAAATAGTTTCAAAAAACAGAACTAACTAAATGAGGCAATTTTGAAAACAGCACAAACAGTGCAAAGAAAAAACATAAACCATTTGATTTAATAAAATCTTAATTTTTGGCTATCCGATTCCCCTTAAAATTTCCATAAAAAGATAAGCACGCCTATTTAGAGAATGATAAGCAAAGCCATCCGACTCTTCTATCTTTCCCTGTAAGATGCGACAGTTCCTTGCAGACGCTTCCGACTTGGAATACAGAATGAGGTCAACCTTTTGTGTCGGACGGACTTCGCGGGGCTTTAATTTTCAATTCTTGGAGAAGATGGCGCTCCAGATGCGTAAAGAATAGGTAATGCGTTATACTTCGCCTGTGGTGATAGTTGTAGAAATATGTCTGGTTTGGAAAGCATAAGTTGGATGTAGATACAAAATAAATGTGCATTTTGTTTGTTTAGCTGTTAAAGTATTATTAAAATATCAAAATATATATAAATTATGTAAAATATTATCTTGCTTAGGTAGGGCCTACATATTACAATATCAAATAAACGTAAAATTTCTTTGAAAATAAATTCTATTATTCTTTGACAAACTAATTAATTGATCAAAGTTTGATGACTCTTTGACGTGTTGTTAACTTTCTCAAATATATTCAAAAAATAATAAATATAATGTACTAAAATATTAATTTAGCACGCATAATTTATTTGACCTCCTAACCTCAAAATATATGTTTTATCAGTTTTCATATGTGTTCCTTTCGTTTAATATTTAAAATACAAAGGCGAAATTGACATGGAGTGTGAAGCTGTGAAAAAATTTAATTGTACATTATTAAAAAGAAGAATATTTTTTTAAATTCACACTAATGACTACAAAAACCGTGATGCAAGGCAAAAACCTTTAGAACGAATTACAAATGTTTTGCAGTCCGTAACATTGGGTTGGCAGTATAGCCTGGTATAGCCCAGGGCTATGTATACTATAGCCCTGAGTAAAGCCTATGTTTATGTTTTTCTTTTTCAAAAACATTAAAGAGACTTTGATTATGTTTATTTTACTGTAAAAGTGTATTTACAATTTTTTTGAGATTTTATTTTGAAATCTTTTAAAGACCTTTATATTATTAATCAAGATCTTCCAACTGTAATCTTTAATAAAAATTAAGAAATAATTATAATAAAAGAATTAACCTAATATTAACCACAAAATATATCTACTGTAGTTAATAACATAGCTGGTCAAGTAAATTTGACTTGTATATAATATGTTTTCTTTGACAAAATTTTGTCAAATATTTGATTAAGATGTTTGATAAAAGTTCCACAAAAACTTTGATAGTGTAATATGCCCCTTATATAATAACTAGGGGCTCTGCCCCTGGACGCTTCGCTTCTCTCGCAGTTAGAAAATTCGCTCGTTAATCTTTAGCTCGTTTGTACATAGGTTTGTAAAATTATGAAACCAGGCTTACATATATTAACAGTAATTACAAGATTAATTATAACCTCAAATACATTCTTTAGAAACGTGAGAGGGTTTCATTACGATTTTAGTCCTAGTTCTACTATCTTCTGTCAACTAAAGTTTTGGATTCAGGCCTAAATATAGTAAAAATTATTGCAGGATTAACATAACCTCAATACTATGTTTCAGAAATGAGCCAGGCCTATATTCCAAAATTAGAATTTATTCATCTTTGCCAAGTTTACCTTTCTTTTACAAAATAAATTGTTAAATCAGGCCCAATTTATTCTAATTCCAACGTGCTAAAACAGTATAAATTAGCTTGTTTTTTTAACAGTAATTAAAAACTATCAATGAACAGCTGATTTTAAATTCTATATAAATGATAAAATTAATACAGTTTCTCCCAGAAAATTTTAAACCGTAAAAGTCAAGTAATAATTAGTATACATTTTACTGTTATAAATGTTTACGTGTTTTAACCCCAACAAATTCTAAATTTCAGGATGTTATGTTGTTAACTAGTTAAAATCAACATTTAAAAATGTAAATGCCTAAAGTAAATAAAATATTAATACATTGAAGTAGTAATAAAAATATAGACAGACAGAATTATACCAACTTGTATTTTATTTACTTGGTATTTAAAAAACTCGTACAAAGTATTTATTTCTGTGTAAACAAATTCTTCCGTAACATAATATGATTGAATAGTTTTTCGAAAATTATTTTAAAAAATTAATTGATTCAAATTACAATATTCGTTTATAGGTAGCAACACCACACAGTATAATAATTACTACAGGACTACATTTAAAAATTTCTGTCTATAAACGAAATATAGTTTAGTTAAAAACTTAGAGATAGCAGCACGTTACAATACATCCGAAACTCTTAACATCTTGCATCGAAATATTACGAAATATGATCTACCAGCGCTTTCTAGTTCTTGAAATAACTACTACGTGCTTAGTAGTACATCTACAAGCCCCTAGGTTGCAGCCTTAGTGATTCCAATATTTTGAGAAATAGTAAAATATATCTGTAATAAATGTTATCGACATTACTTAGGTAGGAATTTTTCAATAAACTGTTAGAAATTTGTTCCACCATACTTTTAAAAAAGTCTTCGAACTGAATAATAAATCTGTGTTATCATTTTTCCGTGAAACAACACCACACGGAAAACTGGAATAATATCGAGGTTGCAATATTCGTCTACAGATAACACCACGTCATCGGACAACAATGCACAATAATAATTTACGTCAATAGTCAACAAAGAAGTTTACCTATAAGCCTACAGATAGCAGCACAATACTTGGCTGATCCGAAACTCAATATAGCGTATCCAAATATTATCCAACAGCGCTTCCTAGTGTTTAAAATAATAAGTTACAGTGCAATCACAATCTTCATTTGGTAGAAATAGTAAAAT
>JAGFPH010027321.1:0-10069 GCA_018207615.1 Philaenus spumarius | reverse complement strand
GTTGTAGTGGTAGCTAAACCGGTTTCTGAAATTGTATCAAAGCTATACATTGTTCATATGTTTTATAAATATATTCTGATTCGCCACAATCTCAAAATACAAATTACAATACATAGAGTTTAAAAACTATAGGCCTATATTATGTCCCCTCTTGTTATCACGTGAACTATAGGCCTATGATTATGACATAATGTCTAAACAGCAAACATAAACCTAGTGGTCACTGTCTACAATCTTTGTTAAATAATATAAAAAATACTGTAAATCTATGATTTTTAATAGCCAATCAAAAAACTACATCTATATGTTCGCTGGGATAGATAAGCACCAAAAATACAACCAAATAAGACACAGATCGTATCGAAAAGAACAGACAAACTTAAAGGAAACTACAATCTCGACAATTAAATAATAATGTATTGTTATTGAATCCTTTATTATTTATCTATTCCTTTATTTTTTATGCCAACAAGTTATTTTAGAATTTAATTTGATAACATTTTAACTTTTTTCAAAATATTTGTTTGTATTTTATATTACTCATAGTTTGTATATTAATTATAATTGTAATGAATTTGGTCATAATTATAATGCTTATAAAGAAATCTGATACATGTGTAATATAATACAACGTAGGCCTAGGCATATATAATTAAGTTTGATATGTATATTATAAGGAATTTACTTTCCCCTTTTTCTTAATAATGAGTGTATATACGTAATGTCTAAATATTTTATACTTTATTCAAAGACAATGATGAAAAATGTCAAAAAGATTAATTTTGATTTAGTAGTTTGTGTAAGTAAATTGTGTTTTATATGATTATAATTACAATATAAAATAAATGTTTCTTTTGTCTATATCTTCAGTGTGCATAAAATTTGTTTATTAGTAAGTAGTTTGTAAAATGATATACATTTTTGTTTGGTTACGTTTTCAGGGAAATAAAAAATGTTTCTAAAAAGTGGCATATGTAATTAATTGTGATAGTAAATATATATTTATAGTGGATATTTCCTCAAGTATTTATATTTTAATAACCTTTACATTATTTGTATGTTTTGTTTTATTTATATAAGATAAAAAATGAATAAAATATATGGATATATCTTTTTTATATAAACCTCCGTGTTTAAAAGCTTATTCTAAACTAAAACGCTCCAGTCGTAATCACCGTTTCAATATTTTGCTTTGCAGACCAACTCCTTTACAACATCGTACTTTGCAAATAGTAAACAAAAGCCATGAACCAAGTTGAGGTTAGCACTTTGTGTAGCTACAATGCATTACATTTAGTAATATAACTGTGCAAATATGGCGGTCTACCTATTAGGGAGCGTAACATAACAGTATTTCACGGCTTGAATGGCAGTTTGAAAACTAGTTTCTTGGAAACTTTGTAGGAAATGCTCGTTGAATTACTAAACATAATAATTTGTGTATAAAAGGTGATTTAAAGTTATGTATAACATCTAACAGTGGGTGAGTTGCTATGTACATAAACGGGAAAGAAGTATGTTGCAGCTAGGTTGCTTACTATTCATCGTGTGAAGTCGGTCTGACCTATTTCCTAAAACATTTTACATCAGTGTAATATTGAAAGAAATAGTAAGAAATATTATATACACTACGAAGGGAGAGTCATCTGTTCTCTTCCTTGCTTCCTTCAGATGTTAGTTTTACTATATATTAAAAAAATATATATAAAGGGTTATTTATGGTTGAAAATCTCAGATAATGTTGTAGATAACATAAAATGTATAAATTAAACTATTTAATTTATTATAAAACAAGAGACATACTAATTGCAATTCACGAGATTGACTTATGTATTTCAAATATATGTAAAACTACTTTCAGAGAATGAAGTCAACCGATAAAAAGTTCACATCTAAATATACCAACAATAACAATGTAAATTGTTTTGACATTAACGTTATTTACTAAAACAGCATAAATTATAATAGTATTTTATTTTAGGATTCGTACTACGTTGTTATTGGGTTAAACTGATTGGACACGTTATGGTTTTTATACATTTTAATACAAAATACGTCTATTTAGCCTATGAGACGAAATTGATACGCTTGCAGCACATTGTGATAAATCCTGGATTGTAGAAATTGAAAAACAGCTCACGTTAACAGCATGATTACCACTTTAGTATACTAAATAAATTAAATTTAAAAAACATATATAATATGAGTTTATGTAGAAAGATTTGGTTGTGGTTAAGATATAAGATGTACATGTAGATTTCTCTATCAAGTTGAACTTTTTGTTAAACCTATAGATGTTGATTTAGGGTTAATAGTAAGTGACCACATTAAGCTATTTATTGCAAGGGTATTAATTAAGTTGTTGTGTAAGAAACTAAAAAAAAAGTGAGAACAAAACTTCATAAAATATTTATATTTGTATTCTGTCTCTAAACAACATTTTAGGTTTTGAAAAAATTAATTACCATATGCGGCTAAGAAATATATAAATTTCCTATTGTTTTACAGTTTGTAATGTCTAAAAACGTGTATTACTTTGAGTCACAAACAATAAATAGCATATACAAACATACACATACGTTTCTTTTTTAAAACATTATCAAGTATACAGTATTAAACTTTATACTAAATTAATATTACAAATAGATCAAATGTTTAAACCTATGACTTTTGATATTTTAGATAGTTTAATTATACATTAAATTTTTCTGTTAAACAATTGAGTTAAACACGCGTTTTATATTTAAACCTAATGTATATTTTTACGAATTATTGTAATTCACACGATTTTAAATTAAAAGACATATTAATTAAACTATAAAAATGTAAATAAAACTTTATATTTTGACAATTATATCATACATATGTAATAACACAAATATCATCTGTGCAAGTCATTAAACTAATAAGGGAAGACTTAAAACATCAAAGACTAAACAGAACTACAGCATATTGTAACTAGAGACAACAATTAATTGTAATGAACTAAAGCAGGGATTTGGCAAAGTCAACAGTGATCGCTTTCATTGTAGAATCAGGATAGTGATTAAAAACATAAACATTTAGATTTTACAACAAATTCCTTTTAAAGTGAATTGAATTAAAGTTATCTATAATTAAAGCAAATGGGCGGTTTAACTAAAATGTAATGTTTGAAACATTAATACAATTTAAAAGAATTATGAGAACAGAATAATCTCCTTGATTAAACGAATGGAACAATCTAAGCATTAGTATATTATTCTGTGAAACGCTTTGCTATAGGATACTGACACTAAAGCAAGACAGTTATAACAGCTGAATATTGTAATAACTTTGACCAAAAACATTTATCAGGTACAGGTCCCGCATACATTGCATACTTCAGCTGCTATTTGGCTCAGGAAAATGATAAATACATCAAAGGAAAGCTTGGGGTTATCCTCAGGAAGGGCTAAAACTCCGGTTTCTTGTAATTATGTGTTTAAACAATTTCCACAACCATTTTACAAAATTAAAAATAATGATTTGATAATATTTTGGTTTAAAAAAGTAAACTACGATTTAAGATAGTCCTAAGATAATCGTAAAAAGTCAGCTGTTCGGATTGCTAAATGCGATAAGAATTGATATGGGGCATAGGTGTATTAGAGCAGCTGAGTCTGTCATTCATCACTTAACATACAGAAATCTTTGTTTTCAATTAAAAAATAGGGCATATTTTAAGGATGATATTAATATAAATGTAATTAGATGGATTTTTAAATGACGAGGTGAACTACTTCATTTAAATTATAAACCATGGGTAAAAAATATAAATTATAATTGCTCACTATGCAATCTGGGAGAAAGTGAAAATGTTTTTCACTTTGTGGCTAGGTGCCCAATGTTGAGAGAAATAAGGATAAGTTGGTTTAAGTTGCCGGAGTTAACCAGAGATAGGTTTTTGAGTTATTTAAATGGTGAGGATTGGGTGCGGCTTGTATTATATCTGAGGCAGGATTGGATGTACAGATGGAATTTGATAAATGAGTTCAATTATTGAATTGTAGGTGTGTTGTCTTTGCAATTACTATTATTTTTATGTATATTTTAGTATAGGGGCATTATTTGCTATTGGGTTATATTGCAATTATTCTTGTTTGTTTTTTATGTATATTTTAGTATAGGTGCATAATTTGTTATTGTGTTGTCTTTGCAATTATTATTATGTTTAATTTTTGTATATGTTTGTGTTACTATTGTCAACTTAAATAAGTTTAGAAATTTGTGTTTATTTAATGTTAATTAATTGTGAGAGAGTGGTTTGCCAACCGGGCAAGACGGTCGTATGACCATTGCCCTCTTAATGCGAGTTAGGAAGGTTTTGTTTATGGTTTCATATGAATAAAGCATGTTTTCATTTCATTTCAATCGTAAAAAGTCCCTTTATTTAGAAGAAAGGAGATAATAAATGCATATATATATATACATATTATAGAAATACGTGTTGTTGACTCGATTATAATAAAAGAAACAATATATAGACAGATTTTTTGGTAAGGTGTATATAATTTATTGTTACCTGATAATATAAGTAAACTAGCTGGCCCGACCCGGCTTTGCACGGATAGACAAATCAAAGTTAAATGAATATTAACAAAAAATATATTATATCAATAAATATATTACACTATGTATTTCTTATGGGGATTTTTAGTAAATTTTACCACCCCCAAACCTCCCATAAAATTTAGATTTTCTTAAAAAAAACTCTTTCTTAGCGAGCACCTAGGCCCTAGAGGAAGCTACATAATAAATTTCATTCCAATCCGTTCGGTGTTTCTTTTTAGTAACCTTGACCCCCCAAACCTCCCCTAAAATTTAGAATTTTTTGAAAAACTTTGTTCGCGAGCACCTATGTCTCTAGGGGAAGCTACATACCAAATTTCATTCCAATCCGTTCCATGGTTTTAGAGAAATCGTGATTTTGTAAATTTGATCCCCCCAAACCCCCTAAAACTTTGAATTTTTTTAAACCCTTTCATAGCGAGCTTCTATGGCCCTAGAGGAAGCTACACACCAAATGTCATTCCAATCCGTTCGGTAGGTTTTCATAAAATTGTGATTTAGTAACTTTGACCACCCAAAACCCCCCATAAAATTTCTAATTTTCGGAAACCCTTTCTTAGTGCGCGTCTAGAGCCTATAAAGAGTATTAGTGCCAAATTTCATGTTTGTAGGCCTCGTGGTTTTGGAGAAACTGATGAGTCAGTGAGTCAATGAGTCAATGGTATTTGGCTTTTATAAGTATAGATAACCAGCTGTAGGTGCTGAAAAAATTGAAGGATTACAAATTAAGTTTTAAAATTCTACCTTAATTTTAATGCTTTCACGAGGATCATACAAATTAAAGATCCAGGTGCACCATTGAACCACAATTAACTGAGAAGACCATCAAAATAACTGGTGAAATATTTTAAAGTTAATATGTAGGTGTCTAAGTCACTATTAGAATACAATATTTAGTAATGCATGATACTATTACCTTAATATTGATTTAAATTAAACTAATTAACGCTTTTATTAACAAGTTCTATGGACATATGGAGTAATTTTAAAATTAAATAATGCATTAAACAGGCGAAATAGGGTAAACTTGGCCTCGAAAAACTGATAAACTGACATCGAAGAAAAATAAATTTAGAAATGCTTTTTGGTTTTCTGGTATGTGCAGTGGGAGGATATTTTTTTCAGATATATTTAAAGGCTGAAAATATTTTAACACTTTATGATGTACATTATTATTGTAAATTATAGACCGTGGGATAATTTGGCAAATCAGATCAGTATAGACTGATCATTAGTAGGCCTAAGCTTGTAAAGGTAAATTAAAATAAGTTGTTTGGAAGACGAGACAGTCATAACAGTTGTTTGGAAGTCGTACGGCCTCCAAGACTGCAAAGTCTATCATAATATGATAAGTTTTAAAGAAGAACTATTTAAGTATAAAACAGAGTAATCTGTTGCCCAACAAAATCGAAAAGAGTTTGAAAATATATTTATGAAAAGACAAGGTTTGCAAAACAGTAAACCCATAGATGTTATAAATGTGTTGACATTGATAATATATATTTACAATAAATGATTTCAGTCATTTCAATATAATGTTTATGTTTTCAAAAATAATATATCAACATTTTAAAATTAAGGAAAAACATTATTATAGTAAATTTCTGATAGCTATTGATGCCACTCAGTGAATATTTCGTAGAGCCTGAAGAATACCATAAATATTTCATTAAAAACTGGATCAAGAAATTAAACTAATAATTTCAAATTCCTGTAAGATTTTTCAAAATAATAGTAAATAAACCGAGCGCACAATCAATACTGACTGTAAATTATTAATGGTAAATATAAAATAGTATAGTAGCTTTTAAATTGGTATTAGTTTACTATTACTTTGCGAAGTCAGTCTAAGAACTAAAATGTAATGGGATTACATTAATTGCTACCTTTGTAAACCCACACACCCATCATCAAAGGCTTCCATTTAACGTTCACCTTGGTTCAGATTTCTTAGTATAATTTACCTTCCACCCTGAAGCGGAGAGAAGAGCTGTACATTTATCAATTGGGAGAATAGTTTAACTAGTTCTCTGTACATATTATATGTGTTCAGTTTTAAGGGGAATGTAATTTAACTTAAATTGGAAGACAGTTATAACTTTAAAATATGTAATATAGATTTAATTACTCTTTTTAAACTTCACATGTTTAATCTTTGTTTGTTTATTTAAAATAAATTGTTTTATAAACATAGTTCGCTTAAGTTTTCTGAGTCCTTTACATACACTGTTTTGTAAATATTATGAAATAATGATTTTGACAATCATTATTTGTTCTAAACTGTACTAGGCAGAACTTATTACAATAAGTATTACAATTTAAAAAATAAATAAATAAACATTTTTGACATGGTTACAAAAAGTAATTTTCTTTAAAAAATTATGATAAATTAATTTACAGAATCACAATTATTTAATATACTTACATAACCTAGTACTATATTTCAATGTAAAACCAAATATTTTACAAAAGAAACAAATAAATAAATGAAAGATATAAACATAAATCTACCATATCATAACACTCTGCTGTAATACTTAATTCTGAAATGTATTAAATATTAATTTTAAAAACATCCAATTTTAAAATATTATAAGAGTTCATCTAAATTAATTCAAAGTACTGTTTAAAAGCTTTGAAACAAACAATAAAGTTATAAAACATCCCACGAACCAACTTAGTTAAAATGTAAGATCATTAATATGGCCACGGAAACTTTATTAGTAGCAAATAATAGGCCTAACTCTTAACTTCAGCCGCTCCATTTTTCTAGACTTGGCATCTTTCTCGATTTTCCCCTTATAAATTAACATTCCTAAGTACGTCTCAACAACATTCTTTCATCTCGTAGTGGTCTAAGGTCTGAGAACCTTCCTTCTTTCTGGTGGATTCTATTCTTTAATTCTTCTGAAACTTCTTTTGGGCTCCATAAGATGTATTAATTAAACCAACAAATCATTTGAAATTTGATAAATCCCGCTTTAATTTCATGTGTTTGGTCAGTGTATTAAATACACTTTTCTGTGTATTTGTACATTCCTGAAAGTGTGTATCTATAAAACTTTTTCATAATTTTATCATTAAATTATCTCAATACATTTTCATTCTTCTTGTATAATCCACATGCTTCACTGCCGTACGTTCTTATTATGAAGTATATTTACCAGCACCTTCTGTTCCAAGCATAAGAAATTAAGTTTCTTGGTGTAAGTTTACTCCTAATATCTGTAGTTAGATCAATAAATATCTATTGTTATTAATAATTGTTGTATTATCAATAAAAACCGAAATATTTAAAATAAACTGTGAATTTTATAAAAATAATCTATAAAAATCTATATTATCAATACTAAATACACTTTACTATCAATATACACTAAAATTGTCACCCTACATATAAATGTTATTTAGCAATTTATGCCCGTTAGTGTGTTTATGTAAGATTTTGATGTAGTCGAAAGAAACTATAAATTTTCTTACCTCTATTTATTCTGAGATTAAAGTAAGTATATCTAATGGATAAAGGTGCTTGAATCTAGCATTTATACATTGTATCACCTTATCGCCACCTGACAGTAAATCAAATCCAATAAGCGCATTAATACAAATCCTACGTTATTATTACCGTTTTACTACACCAGAACGATTGCATATTCATCATATTCATCCGCTCTAGGAACGTGAACTGCATATTTATTGAAACACATCAACAATTCTCGAGGAAGGAATAACTAATTTAACAACTTTCCACAAAACGGTGGCGTAGAACTTAACTTTAACATTAAACAAGCAAGTTTAAATGTGATTAAAGTTAACTGGTCATTATTTTAAACCATGGTATGTTTGGATTAGAGTTCATTTTAACTAATTTTATTATTTCTCTAGATGGCTTGTATTTAACAGATCAGTAACATTTATGATTTGTAAAAAAAATTTCAAAGCTCATAAAATGCAATTATAGTTTTAGTAAAGTTAATTAAATTTAATATGTTCACATTAGTATACATTAACTAAAAATATTTAAACTAATATTCACTTAAGCTAGTTTTTGTTACGATTTTAAAAGTATTTCTAACCATTGGTACAGTATGGTTGATTTAATGATATAACAATTTGTTTGAACTTTCAACAGTAATTACGAAAGCTAATTAATTGACAGTGTTTCCAGGTGCATTGGTACCAATTATGAAAGCTTACTTACAGTAATGTTTATATTTTTTATCGTATCTCTTTTAATAGTAATGTTTCTTCAGAAACTATATTTCACTATCATCTAGTTGGCCCAATGAATTATTTTCCGCCAAGTGCCATTTACAAAAGTTTAAACAAATATAAACTTCAAAATGTGTGGCGGAAAATCAAATTATTATATTCAATGTGTATATTATATAGGCTGGTTTAAAAGAATCAAAATTTGTTTCTAATTTAGGAATAGGTCTTTAATCTAAAATATATCTCTTATTTTTGTTTATATTTTTGTAAAATTTAAAGCACACAAACTATAGCAGAATAAATTTATTATGGCACCCTTTATTGCAAATACAATTTCTCAAATATTTTACTTAAGACTATAAGTTCCACAATGTTGACGCTGTAAGGAGGTTTTCAGTCGGTGAATATACATATACAACCACACCTATGAAGGTCTGAATAAGAAATTCGAAAATTTAAATGTTATAGCAATATTTACAGTTTAATAATAAATAATATAAACTTCCTATATGAAGACTAACTATTTTAAAGGTATATTTTTGTAATCAGTTTTATTTCGATAATCAGTTACTTAAACAGTGTGAAGTGTTCAGAAACTAAACAAAGAACAAACCTAATTGTTGAAATTTATGATTTCTAAGAGAGACGGTAGCCATTTGATACCTTTTTGTTCAGAGAGGGAAGTATAGTTATACTTAAATGCAGTGGAAGGTATTAGAATTTAGAAAACACTTTTGAATAATTCAGGAATCTTGTTCTATCTTTTTGTAATGAAGTTTTCTGAAAATCCACTGTATATATTTTTAGGTCGCCTTTCTAATTTACTACATCCAAGGAGATATCGCTAAACTATATATTGCTACTCTTGTAGCAAAACGCATACATATATATTGTGCCTTTAGTATTAATATTATATTTAATATGAATCATTAGATATTTTTTTAGGAAATATTTCTACGATATACTTTTTGTGACTCCTTCTTTTGAAGAACATTAACACTAGTAAAAAGTAGGTTCTAACCGCCAGCAAACGTACACAGAACTTCAATTTTATTATTTTTACTATCTCATAAATAGCAATGTAGCTAAAAACTAAACCTGCAATATATATAAAACATGTTTTATTACATGTGACTCAAATAAGTAATAAAGTAGATGCAAATAAAGTAATAACATAGTAATAACCAACAAAATATTAATAAAACAAAAATATTGAAACTTTTATGTTAGGTAAACTAATATATATTCGGAGATAATTCACAATCAG
>JAGFPH010027318.1:0-10070 GCA_018207615.1 Philaenus spumarius | reverse complement strand
TAAACCCCATCATAGTCAACCATCTTTCTCAGGATCTTATCATACCACACCTCATGAATCAAAAGGTAAGGGCAATACAAACCCCCCAATCAAATCTATTTCAACTTACAACAGGTCTCCTAATATTATAACTGATATTAGCAGAATAAATTCAACAACACTCCAAAATAAAAATGAAGCTTTGGATGCACTAATTAAAAATGTAAATTTCCAAAAACAATTACTAACATGGCTAAAAAATATTACATTGAAAAAGGGATATAATAATTCTCAGGACAATCTATACAAAGACTTGATAGATATATTTAAAACAAATAGTAATTATAATAATAAAGCAGATTTTAATCCTAATAAAACTAAGCCTATTACTTAGTTTTATCGATGTTGAGGTCGTTAGAGGGGTGTGGGGTGAACAAAACTGTTGTAGGATGGGTTGATGCCATGTTAAGCAGCAGAAAAATTCAGGCATCCCTGTATGATGAATCTATCATGGTCAGGGCTAGGCGTGGATGTGCTCAGGGTGGTGTTCTTTCCCCCCTGCTATGAAACCTTGTAGTGGACAAGCTTCTGCGGAGGCTGAATGCACAAGGATATTACACCCAGGGTTATGCCGATGACGTTGTCATTGTGGTAAGAGGCAGAGATCTGAAGATTGTCAGTGAACTCATGCAGACTGCCTTTACTCTGGTTGAAAGATGGTGTCAGGAGGAACAGCTGGCTGTAAATCCTGGAAAAATCTCTCTTATTCCCTTTACAAGAAAAAGGAAATATGAGATTAATCAACTGCCTAAGCTCTTTGGGCAGGAGGTAGCATTTGAGGATCAGGTAAAGTACTTGGGCATCCTGCTGGATAGAAGACTTACCTGGAATCCGCAGATGGAGAGGGTGATAACTAGGGCCAAGAATCTTATGTTTGCATGTAAGAGGGCTGTAGGTAAAACATGGGGGTTAAAACCAAAGATGGTTTTGTGGATTTACACCATGATTATTAGACCACTAGTCGCCTATGCGGCGGTAGTATGGTGGCCTAAAACAGTTCAGAGTGTTGTCGGTGGGAGGCTGGATAGTGTCCAAAGGATGGTTTGTCTGGCTGTCACGGGTGCTATGGGGTCGACTCCGACGGATGCTTTGAATGCCCTCCTGGATCTCCCTCCTCTTCGTGTGTTTATACAGGGACAGGCCAGGATGGGGGCGTATAGACTGCAGCAGGTAGGCTGCTGGAGAACAAGATGGCCTGCGGTAGGCCATTGCAAAATAAATCAGGTGGTCTCTAAGGAAGTTTTAAACATGCCGTCAGACCACATGATTCCAAAACAGTAGAGGACCGGTCACCTGAGAACAAAAGGGGAGGGGGGCCAATCGCGCGACTCTAAACCCTTGGGTGAGTGTGGGGGTGGACCTTGGGTGGGTGTGGAGTGGGTGTGGGGGGTGGAGGTGGGAGTGGGTGGTGGCGGAAACGCTATTTTCCTAACCTACATTTTGTTTTTTCCTAACCTAGTAGCCATGATCTATGAAGTACGTTAGGCTTCGGGGATGTCCTTAGACTTAAACTAAAACTCAGAATGTGTCGTCATCTGACGCAAACGATTTATCTAATACACTTATACACTTTGTAATAACTAAAAACTAACCCTCAAATTATTTATAGGATTTAGTCAAAATAAAAACAATTCATTTAAAAAATAAATTTTAATTTAATAATCAAAAACACCTCTACTTTCAAAGTATTCCCGGAGCTCCCACTCCAAGTTGTAGTCTTCCTCTTCCCCCGAAGAATACTCGAAGTAGTATAAATTATCGGAGTCCACCTCCTCCTCCTCGTCAACTCCATATCTTAACTCCTGATAAAATTCAATTAAAATTCAAAAAATTGTTCACCGTATTTGAGAATAAATTCACTGATAAAGTCACTGATTTCTATATACTAGTAACTATCCTAAAATCTACTTACAGTAAATAGACGAGGCAACTCGTCACCAGAAAACTCTTCTATGATGTCTGTCCATTTCTCACTGTGTTATAACTACAGAGTAGAAATCACGCTTGCTTTATATAGCCGTCTAACTAGCACACAGGAAACGGATTGTAACATGGCAACCTGCCAAGATAATTTCACCATCTGGTTCACTGACTATCACTCTGGCTTTGATATCACACATATTTGATACTAGTTTGTCTCAATCAGGGTATTAAAAATAAAAAACTGTTAAGATCTATATATGTTTATTCTTATATATATTTTTATTACAATTCAAGTTTTTTTCAGTTAACAGTAGCAATTAATATGTAAAGAAAATGTTTTATAAGTATAGTCTGATGTAGTCCACTATCCATCTTCTGCATATCGGACAATCGGCAAATCGGCTAACACATTGAGGGCAGAAGACATGTCCGCAGGGAAGTAGAGCAATGTTCGGTATGTTGAGTAAGCAGACAGTACAGGGACTCCGCATCTGGCGAGGATTGTTCACTTCGGGTTGTTGTAAAAAAAAAACACACATCATTAGTATTTATATAATAAAGATTGTTCAATTTTGGTTTTTGTAAAAAGCATCATTAGTAGTTCTCATAAAATACTCGACAATCACCAACAATAGTATAGACTTACGCATGTATTGGTAGGTGGACGTCCAAATTGTTGTAAGGCGAATATACCATCTTCCGTTAAATCTATTAAATCCTGCCTCATCATTCTCCAAACATGAAGCGCAAACGTGCCGCATGTTCTGTAGTACGAAAACGACGCTGCTACCTTTAAATCGTTTACTATCGAGTTCAGAGCGGACAATGAATCTTCCAAAACCTCTAGCGTTGTATCTCGAGACGGCATCCCTTGAATTGGTTGACAAAGGTTAGCTTGGTTTGGATGACCCGAAGTTGAAGAATAATCATTCCTCAGCTAAAAAAGAAAATACATGTGTTATTATTATTATTATTAATTAAACATTAAGGTAGAGAAAATACAGTTTTAGATGCTTACATAGTTCGCATGGCCGTAGGCCTGAAGGTAATGCATCAACCGACACATGTATTCATTGTGATCGGCTGCGGATGAAGAAGAAGGTGACGCTGAAGGTAGATTCTCAACATGTGCAGAAGGTGATGCTGATGCCGAAGGAAGGTGTAGATTCTCATTGGACTCATCAGGTGAAGAAGGTGATGCTGATTGAAGGTTTGCTGAAGGAAGGTGTAGATTCTCAGGTGAAGAAGATGCTGATGCAGGCTGAGGTAAAGGGAATTCCACTATCGAAATATCTTGCTGTTCAATTTCTGGTGTCTCGGGTCGAATATTGTTATTAACCAATTTAAACTGTAATTTGAGAATAACATTACTGAAAAATATTTTTTGTCTTTAAATAATCTATACACAGGTCACGATCACAATAGAAATCGTAACTATTACCAATAAAATTGGTAATAGTATCTCTAGGACGATAGCGTAAAAACTCGGCAAATGACTGTATTGAAAATAAAGGGGTTACTACACACTTATCGCACCAATAACTGGGATTCCAAATAGTGTATAATAACATGTCACCATCTACAACTTCCCTACAAGTAGATATGTCCAGTTTATTTCTATCAAAAGTAGGTTCGTGCACAATAATTACACTGAAACACCGTCTACACAAATCAACACCGTTGTAAGTTAAGCGTCGAGTAAATACATCGTTATACTCATATGCGAATTCAGGCACCTCAGGCGGATGATTCATTAGCATGAAAAAGTCCGAAAAAGTAATGTTTTCAAAATCAATGGTTAGATAATCAAATCCTTCAGTATTACACTTCACTTGCATCAAATAGTTTTTAAAATTAGCTTTCAAATGTTTTTGTATAGAAATCGGTAAAGGAAGTTCTTCTATATTACTATTAGTGATTAGGACTTGTTCACATACCGATCTAGCGCTTAGCTCGAATAATGTTTTTGGTGAAGAATTCATAACGTACACTAGAAAAAAAAATTATTGCCACTAAAACCAGTATCGAAACTAAACAACTGATAATGAAAAAGAGATTTTCAAAATCAATACAACCATAATCAAATCCTACAGTACTACAAGTCACTTTTGTTGAATAGTTTTTAAAATTTGCTTTCAAATGTTTTTGAATAGAAATCGGTAATTCAAGTTCTTCTATATTACTATTAGTAATTAGAACATGTTTACATACCGATCTAGAACATAGCTCAAATAAAGTTTTTGGTGATGAATTCATATCATACACTGGAAATTATACTTACTTGAATTGTAATAAAAATATATATAAGAATAAACATATTATGCTGCTGTCTCCGTTACACTGGATTTACATTTGTATTTCCAGTTTAACGGATTTTCCAGTTTAACGTATCTGCGACTCGGTCAGAGTCTGGTAGCGTTTTGGTAAAAACACTTTTTTCGAGGTATCTTCTAATAAGTCATTGAGAACGACTAATATGCTCGGACCAAAATTGGTTTTTATGCGGCGGGCGTCTGCAATGGTATATTGCTTCCCGATAGTCAAACTTTTCAAAGAAACAAAATCGTTTTCTTGCGGAGCGATTGAGTTGAAAAAATCAACGGTATTGACGGTAACCATACTCACTAAGAAGAAGAAGAAACTAACGTTGAAACAGACCCGACACTTAGATGTGTACCGATAGGAGGCAGCTGATGAACTGATAATGGACAGTAAATGTAACACGCTTTATACTAATTTCGAGGCCATACTGCTGCACTGGAATTCGGTCTCCGGTGCGGTGAATGCGAAAGATTCGTTCGCTTTTTCACGGATTTTACATGCAATTGAATGGGGATCGCAATCACATTGCGAGTCTAGTTTGCGTAGTGTGTGCTTCACTGTCAAAGACGCTCTTACAATTTGTGCTACTTTCGCTTAGAACAACCGGATAGAAGTGTCTTACACTTTCAACAACTTTGACTTGCGTTCCTAGCAACGCCCTTGATTTGACCTCGTTTTACTATTTAGTGCCTATTCGTCAAAACCTTATTCATTCTGCTCCGTACCACAGGTGAGTTAACATATTCGCTCTCTCTAGCTCTCTCTCTCTCTCTAAAATGTCATCTGCTTACATTTTGTCTACTTTGCAAACTTATGTAACAAAGTTTCGACTCTACGGTACTAAAATTGTTTTCAAATTCAATTCACCACCCGAAGGTGTGGAAGAAATTCAATGGATTAGACAGGGTTTGAACGAACTTGTAGAGACTATGACAAGTGAAACGACTGACGAAGACTATTTAGGGTTTACTTTTCGGAGCCTCAATTTAAAAAATAAGGATCCGGGATTCTTAGCTTTTAGGCCTGCATCGGAGGTGACTGCTGATATCATGTGGACAATTTTTGGGGGTATTATACAGAGTAACGCCGAGGCTTGTACATCTTGCGACACATTTAAAGTAGAATGTACTAAAGTTAAAGTGCCGTTAGGTAGTGGGAGGGTTAGACCAGGACTATATAATAATTTCAATGACGAATGTAGAGGAAGAAACGGTATTGTAGTAATAAAAAACACAGACTCTCTGTGTTTACCGTGCTCCCTCGTAGTTGCTATAGCTCATGCGGAAAAAGACAAGGACTATATACTTATACGTATGAATAGATGTAACAGACAGACTCTTAGAGCCCGACAACTTATGCTCGATGCCGGGGTTCAACTCACAGACGAGGGTGCGGGGGTGCAGGAGTTGCATCAGTTTCAAAATCATCTGCCTCTACACAAAATTACGGTGTACAGTTACGGAAATAAAGGTCGTGATATTTATTTCGAAGGCGATGTGCAGAATCCTCGCTACAAACTAAATTTAATTTTTCACAATGGCCATTTCAACGTAATTACTAGTTTGACCTCCGCGTTCGCTTGCATATATTACTGCGAGGCGTGTCACATTCCTTTCAATAATCGTCATGAGCACAGATGTTCCTCCACCTGTTACTCTTGCAAACGTTCCCCGCCGTGTTTGCTGGAAAACGACGGAATCTATTGCGGAGATTGTAACAGAAAGTTTATGAATAGAAACTGTTTTACATTTCATTTAAAAAATATTTGTAAAACTTTAAAAAAGTGTCCCGATTGCGAGAAAATGATTATGTTGAAAAAACGTCGTTCAAAGCACGTGTGCGGTGAAACTTTTTGTAAAGTGTGCAATGAATTCATGGTACCGAACCACCAGTGTTACATGAAAGTAGATTATAGGGCGCCTATATCTAATGGATTTCTTTTCATTTTCTTTGATTTGGAAACCCGTCAAGATGAAATACTTGACACGGCCAACGTTCATCGTGTAAATTTGTGCATATCCCAACAGTACTGTTGGAAATGTATAAACGGTGATTCGTGTCAAAATTGTTTCGATCGTACACGAGTTTTCAGAGATGACCCCATCAACGGCTTCATGTCGTACGTTATGGAGGTACGAAAAGCGTACAAAAAAGTGTGTATCCTGGCACATAACGGACAATCGTTCGATTTTCAATTTATCCTTAAATATGTGCTCGAAAAAACTCAATTCACTCCTAAACTGATTACACGCGGTACAAAGGTAATTCTCATGGAAATCGATAATGTTAAATTTATCGATTCTTTGAACTACATGCCCATGGCTCTGTCAAAACTTCCTAAAGCTTTCGATCTACCTCCGGAAAAAAAGAAAGGCTACTTCCCACATCTGTTCAACACATTGGCCAATGAAAATTATGTAGGTCCTATCCCCTCTAAAGAGTTTTACTGTCCCGACTCTATGTTCGACAAGAACAATAAAGAGTTTATCATTTGGCACGACGAGCAGATTCGTAACGAGTACGAATTCGACTTTCAAAAAGAAATCTTTGAGTACTGCCTTTCGGACGTAGACATTTTAGCTCAAGCGTGTATTAAATTCAGAGCCTCGTTTCTCAAAGAGTGTAACGTTGACCCTTTTCTAGAAGCCGTGACAATAGCAAGCGCATGCAACCTCGCGTTCAGACGTAATTTCCTGAAACCAAACACGATAGGAATTGTTCCCAAGAGCGGATACCGATCTGTCGACCTCCAGTCTAAAATCGCTTTACAATGGTTGACTTGGGAGGAGGATCAGAGAGGGATTCGTATGGAGCACGCCGGTAGAGGTCGCGAAGCTATCGTCAATGGGGTGAAAGTGGACGGATTGTGCGACGGAAAAGTTTTCGAATTCCACGGGTGCTACTGGCACGGATGCCCTAAATGTTTTCCGCACAGCCGCAATGAACCTCTTCAAGACGACCCGTCCGATACGCACAATGCACGGTTAGCGAGAACAAGAGCCAAAATAGCTAAACTCGCCCGACTAGAAGTCGTAGAAATGTGGGAATGCGACTTTATAAAACTCAAACAGCG
Organism: Philaenus spumarius; assembly: GCA_018207615.1. NCBI lineage: Eukaryota > Metazoa > Arthropoda > Insecta > Hemiptera > Aphrophoridae > Philaenus > Philaenus spumarius. The sequence continues at coordinate 2,713 of JAGFPH010027318.1, read as the reverse complement.
AAACGTTGAAATGGCCTACCTCGACTCTCACCCAATGATGCATACCGTACCCCTCGATCCTCGCGATGCGTTTTTCGGTGGCCGAACGGGTAATACAAAGTCGTACGTAAAATGCAAGGTGGGCGAAACGATTCAGTACGTCGACGTTTGTTCGCTTTATCCTTGGGTTTGCAAGTACGGTAAATACCCTGTAGGGCACCCGAAAACACATATAGGTGACGATGAATGCAGGAAACTAGGTATGACTGTTGACGGACTTCTTAAATGCACAGTACTCCCTCCTCGTGAATTGTATCATCCTGTACTTCCCGCAAAGATGAACAAAAAATTGATGTTTGTTCTGTGTCGGACTTGCGGGCAAAATTCACTAGGGGAGTGTACACATAACGTCGACGAACGAGCACTGACAGGTACTTGGACAATGGACGAGATACGGAAAGCTGTGGACAAGGGTTACGTCATTATTGAAATGCATGAGCTATGGGAGTATAAAATGGCGTCGTTTGACAACGGGGACGGACTTTTCACGGAATTTATAAATACATTTTTAAAAATTAAACAAGAGGCATCGGGCTATCCGGGGTGGTGCCAGACCGAGGAAGAAAAGGCAAAGTATATCGACGATTATTTTACAAACGAAAATATTAGACTAGATCCGACGAAAATTTGTAAAAATGAGGGGCTTAGGTCGCTTGCAAAATTAATGTTGAATTCGTTTTGGGGGAAATTCGGTCAGAGGGAAAATCAAACAAAAACATTCATAATAAGACAGCCTTCGGAATTGTTTAAAATGATAGTCAGTCCGTCCGTAGACGTAAACCATATCCAAGAAGTGAAGGAAGACGTAGTTGTAGTAAATTGGCAATATGCTGAGGACTCCTGCGAAGTACTCCCGACTGTGAACGTGGTACTCGCCGCGTTCACTACTGCTCACGCAAGACTTAAACTTTACGATTACCTGGACGCCTTAGACACTCAGGTGGCCTACTATGATACTGATTCTGTTATTTACCTGCACAGAGAAGGATTACACAAAGTAGATACTGGAGACTACCTTGGACAGATGACCGACGAATTAGCCGACTACGGGTCGGGATCTTACATTACAGAATTTGTATCAGGCGGTCCAAAAACCTACGCCTATAAAGTTCTGTCTACTAAATCCAACGACCCCGTGACTGTTTGCAAAGTAAAAGGCCTATCGTTGAACCTTCGCACTTCGGGTGTGGTGAATTTTGAATCGATGAAACGGATGGTACTATATAGAGATGAAGACCCGCTCACTGTTACAGACACACGCATAAGAAGAACTGTAGATCGTGAGGTCGTAACCGTGAGCGAGACGAAACTATTTAAAATCACTGGAGCAAAAAGAAAGAGACATGGAGAGTACGATTATTTACCTTATGGGTACATTAAAATTCCGCGACTAGAAAGAGCGATATGTTAAACTCTCTGTATGTGTGTGTGTGTGTGTGTGTGTGTGTCTGTGCGTGATTGGCCCTCTGGCGAGGTAAGCTGTACTGCTATAATCCCCGCAAGGCTGAATGTGTTGTAACGGAGATGCCAAAATTTATGGTTGGGCATCACGGAAACAGGCGGGTGGGGGCCTGTTTCACCCCTTCGGGGGTTTACATACCCTGTCCCATATGATTACCCCATCAGTTGAACGATGGATGTGCGACGAGCTATTGCTGCGGAGCTTCATAAGCCCGCGAGAAGAAATTTCGAAACTAGACGAGTGACTTTGAAATCGTTAACGGATATTTTTCAGGCGGATTTGGTCGAGATGATACCGTACGCTAAAGTCAATAAAGGGTACAAGTATATAATGACCGTGATAAACTGCCTTTCCAAATTTGCTTTTGCAGTGCCTATAAAGTCGAAATCCGGGTTAGAAGTAGCAGCCGCATTAGAACCGATATTTGAAAATCACAAAATGAAACATTTCCAAACCGATCAAGGTAAGGAAATTTTCAATGCGCACGTGCAAAAGTTAATGCGAAAATACAATATAAATCATTACGCGACCTATTCGGACAAAAAAGCTTCCATAGTGGAAAGGTTAAATCGTACTTTGAAAAATCTCATGTGGCGTGAGTTTACCGCACAAGGCAGTTACGAGTGGCTCGATCTGTTACCTAAAATAGTAAAGTCGTATAATAATACCGTACACAGTACTATCGGTATGAAACCCTCTAAAGTTTTGAAAAAACACGAAAAATTACTATTGGCAAAAATCGCGGGAAAGTCTATCAAAAGTCAGCCTAAATTTAAATTAGACGATAAAGTTAGAATTTCCAAGTACAAAAAGACATTCGCTAAAGGTTATCTACCCAACTGGACAAACGAAGTGTTTACGGTGTACGGTGTTAGGCCTACAAAACCAACCACATATGTTTTACAAGACGGAAAAGGAGAAATTTTAAAAGGTAGTTTTTACGGCGAAGAGTTAAGCAAGTCGAACACGGGCGACGTTTATCTCGTGGAAAAAGTATTGCGCAAGAAAGGAAACAAAGTTCTTGTGAAATGGCTCGGATTCGATAAAACACACAACTCGTGGATAGATAAGAGAAAGCTGCTCTGACCAAATGTCAATGAGGTCACGACGCTGTGCAATAACGGATGTGAAGGCTTGGTAAGCACTCTCCTCGCATGCACACAACTCGTGGGTAGATAAGAAGAAAGCTGCTTGGCCAAATGTCAATGAGGT
>JAGFPH010027317.1:0-10070 GCA_018207615.1 Philaenus spumarius | reverse complement strand
AAGTCAAGTTAAGGGTCTTCTATACCTTGAAGAAAACTCCCGAGTGTGCCGTATGATTTCAATGGGAAAGGTCTGGCTAAAGTCGCAAAATCGTTGAAACATGCATTCGTATTACCGTGTTTCGGATTCTATTTATAAATTAATAATCTGGGAAACTCCTTTAAGCTATAAAGAAGGCTTTATATTTTTTACGAGTTAGCTTAAAATATAGACATTATTGCTTAAAACTCCCAAAAAAAACCGTTAAAAGTAATCGATTTTTACTCGGTTAAACTGTTGATTAAAATGAGTTGCCATCGATTTCTTTCAATTATGAGGTATAAGACAAAAGCACAAAGCCTTTAAGAACAATTTAAGATGTTTCACAACTTTTTAGGTTGAAAAACGGCGTCCGAAACACGGTAATACGAAGTGCATATTTTTGCTGTTTTGCGCAAGGTATAGAAGACCCTTAAATTGAAATAAACGGGGTTCCGTACCGCCAGTCGTCATGACAAATTGTACTTTGTACGAAAGTAAGTCAAGAAGTAAAATTAAATTTAAATAAACGGGGTTCCGTACCGCCAGTCGTCATGACAAATTGTACTTTATACGAAAGTAAGTCAAGAAGTAAAATTAAATTTAAATAAACGGGGTTCCGTACCGCTAGTTGTCTTGAAAAAATTGTACCTTATAGGAAAGTAAGTTGCGAAGTTAAATTCAATTAAAATAAACAGGGTTCCTTATTTATAGTCAGCTGGCCTTAAAATTGTACCGTATACGAAATTAATTCTAAAAGGTAAATGAAATTAAAATAAACAGGGTTCCGTACCGTCAGCTGCCCATATAGTTTCACCTTATACGAAAGTAAATGAAAAAGTAAATTGAAATTTAAATAAACGGGGTCCCGTACAATATGACAAACCCAGAAAAGCACAAATACACACATCAACGTGGGTAAACATGTTGACAGACCAGAGTCAGAACAACTACTGGCTGGGTGCAGAGGGAGTGGCCTATTGTTCATTAAGTTTAGTTTCCTCACCCTCGATCGAGTTAAAACTCCGAACTAAAACTTTAAATTTATTTTAGAAGTAGGACAGAGTGAGGTCAGCAAACCTCTATCCACTGTGGTGACAAATAGAACTAATCCACCTTCATACAGCCACACCACTCCTCAGCAAAAGACTCTGAAGGTCTGATTTAAATTTGTGATTTGTTTGAATTACTTTTAGACTCTTTGGTGTTCTATTAAATAATACAATTCCAACTTAGTCAGAGAGTATAAAAACAGCTGATCACATCTTAAGTCTCCGTTTTTTCTTGTGTCATAAGAATGATAGTCTCTATTTTGATCTGAATTTCTCTTAAATAGGCAACATAAAATTATCCTAAGGATGTACAGGTTCGAGATTAGGATTTTCAAATCAGTAAAACACCTCAGCAAGACTCTTTTTGTTTAAATTTTTAAATAAATCTTACTGCATTTTTTGCGTACTGTGTATTCGATTAATTCCACAATTTTAATGGGAATATATTACACCGTAATATATCAACTTCAACACATGGGCATACAGTATTTGTAATGACGTTAACCTCTAATTATGTGATCAAATAAATAATTAGAGGTTAACGCCATTACATTATATTATATGACCTCTACAACTCCAACAACACGTGTAGTACAAATGCCTTGTGCGTAAACACGTTAAAATTATAAATAATATATCATAATGGAAAAAAAGTCACAAGAAGATACAACTCAATGTACTGCACTATTCTGCTTTTCAAAGCAATTCTTCATATTTTCGATCTCACTACTTGTATGGGCCGACACTTTTTTGGTTCGTAAGAAAGAACAAGTTCAACAATGTAGGAGAATGTAGAAAGTGATGAGAGCGGCTAAGATGGCCTGCAAGAAGATACAAATCAATTTAGGCCCTATTCTGATTTTCAAAGGACTTAACATATTTTCGATCTCTCTATTTTTAATGACATTTTTTTAAAACCAAATAAACGTTAAAAAGCATTTGATTTCTTTTTATGGATGTCGGTCAATTGCGAGTACACAATTTTCAAAAAAGTTCAATTGCAGATGACCTGAGAAGGCATAACTTTACTCAACAAACTTGCTATTTCACCAACAAATCGTATTATAAAAATAAGAGGTCGGTTAAGGTGGCCTGAAAGAAGATATGTAACACCTTCACTTTAGACCTATTTTGGTCAAACAAAATAAATGAAAATATTTTCCATTTCACCACTTTTATGGGCCGACACTTTTTTGATTCATAAGAAAGAACAAATTCAACAATGCTAATGTAGAAGGTGATGACGAGGGCCGCGGGTAAGGTGGCATGCAAGAAGATACAACTCTCTCAATATTCTGCTTTTCGAAGGACTTGGCTATATTTTCGATCTCACTACTTTTAATGACCAAGAGACTTGGCCTTGGTTTTCACATTTATGTTAAAAATTAGTTTATATCTCTTTTGAATTATTTAGATTATTTCAGCCATTGTTGTCAACTATTTTGTGTTGACTTAAAGAGGCCCATGTGATACAATTATTGGAAATAGAGAACACATTTCAATGAATAATTAAATTTGGTTCATCATCAAAGTTATACCCATTTACACTTACGGATTTCAAAAATCAAAGTTTTCTTCACTTATTTCTGCGATTGATTTTCAACTGTTTCAAAGTTACTGTATTTGTATTGCTTTTGAAAATTTGACAAGTAACGTCACAAGCAGAAATTGAATTTAGACGGATACAAAACCTTCATGTTGTATGGGTAGGCCTACGACGAAGAATTTGGGGTTTCTTATACAAATGAACAGAAAGCGGATTTAACAGACCGGTCTATTATGAGACTTTCACTCGAGACTTGAATTCATTAGAGTGGTGATTGTGGAGATGATTCAATAGGTAACTTACTGCTTCTCATTTCCCACTTGTTTTGTAATATTTAGCTTTTCTGGGCCAAGTGAATCTCTCTCGGAAGATCACGCTTACAATTAACAATTAATCGAGCAGGGTCTTGTCTGTCTATCAGTGAGTCAGTTAGAGTGTTAGTAAATAGGTACAAATGTCGAATGCAAAGTATGTGTCATTGCACGGAAAGTAAAATTTAATAAAAAACTGTATTGTGCCTACTCGATTGAAATTAAAGTTTAAAATTTTAAATGGCATGTATAATTAAATTTAAAAATAAAAGAAATGTATTTATAACGAATACAGGTAGTGAAATAACACGAGGAAATAAAAAACGCTAGTAACGTGGCTTATCACCGCCTTTTAAACTAAACTATCGCCCCTCTCTCCACGATTCAAAATTCGATGACGTAAATAAATATATGTTTTTCCTTCTTAGTTTTCGTGGAATATATTACCTAAACATTTATTCCGTTTAAGTTCGGAATAAACTAGCTGAGTAGACTGACCGATTTTTTAAAGCCAAAACTGGTTAAGTCATCGCCTGTTTCAATGTGGAGCTACAATGTTAATAAGCTTAAATAAAACCAAAACAAATCATAAAGGCAATTGCAATTATCGTTAGCGAAAATAAAATCTGGACAAACTTAACAGATAACAATCAAAATTGAACCTACGACTTAAAATAAATAACAATAGAAATGATATGATTTGAAATCATAAAATTATTTTAAAAAAATGGAATAGCACCTTAAACGTAAAACTATGAATAACGAATAGCTATATATACTTTGAGTATAAAATAAAACACCAACAAATAAAAACTCTAACAGGAAACATAATAACAAAAATAATCGATTTTTACAAAAATAAGAATAAAAATATTTTCACTAGAAATTAAATTATTTCAGATCTTGAAATTATTTAACAAGGAATAATTGATACGAAAAACCAATTACCGGTAACTTAAAACTGATAACGAATAACTTTAGACTTTCGGCATAAAATAAAACATAAATAAGGACCATAAAACATGACAACAAAAATAACGCACACAAAAAATCATAACAAATAGCAACCAATTTTTACAGATGAGACTAAAAATATTACCAATCGAAATAGAACCATTTCAAAATTATTTCACAAGGAATAACTTACAGGAAAAAACCACGAACTTAAAACAGATAACAAATCACTATAGCCTTTCGGTATAAAATAAAACATAAATAAAGAAAAAGCTAACCATAAAACACAACAAAATAACGAACACAAAAAACATAACAAATAGCAACCAACTTTTACAGATGAGACTAAAAATATTACTAATAGAAATATAACTATTTGAAAATTAGTTAACAAGGAAAAACAGATGAATAACGAATAACTGTAGAGTTTAGGTAACACCAACAAAGAAAAGCTCTAACTGTAAAACATAACAACAACAAAATATCAAAACAAAGGAAGACACAACACAAATTAAATGAATACATTTTACTAGTCTTTACATAATGTTTGAGCTTCAAAATTCCTTTTAGTTGCTAAGCAGTACGGTATTAATTGTTTTTTAGGACAAAACTAAAGGCCTACCATGTATTAAGATGTCCTCATACCAGAGTGAAGATAATTATTGAAATGCCTTGATTCTTCGTCTGATTTAAGACATTTCAATACAGACAAAACTGTACGCCAAAAATAGTGCAAATCATATTAAGATGTCCTTATATTATTTATATCTGTTCAGATTTGTTTAGGTGGTGTAGGTAGTAATATGTATGTTAGTAATAATGTATGTTAGTAGTAATTAATTATGTATAGCATAAGTAGAACGCAATAACGCATAACAGTAAATTTTACAGAAAACTCCAATGTATTATCTGAGGCAGGGGTTTACTCGTAATTTTTCTAGTACCGGAATTGACCAGTAAGTTTTTGAAATTTTCACTTCTAAAACCTCTACTTTACGTGTCTTTGGTGAGTTTAAGGGTGCAGATAATATGCTTACTTTTATAAGAAAAGTACACATGTGTATGTAACTATTTTTGTACTTGTATACAGCACATAGAAAATTTTAGAGCCACATACTATTTTAAGCAAAAACATGGCAAAATGTCTTTTATTTATTCAATAGCCTTTATAAGAAATTTAAATCTTCGGTAAAAGACTGTAAACCTAAACACATTTTATGTACATCAAGAAAGAACACAACACAGACGCTTGTTAGTGAATTATTCTAACGACACTCAAAAGTCACAAAACTAAATAACATCACAATGTCAACGTCAAAGCGACAGCCACTTTTACTTTCTCCACCCTATACGTAGTATATGGAGAAAGTATTGTTTTCGTAAAAATGTTCGAATTTGAATTTTCAGTTGAATTATCTGTTTTGGTGCTCCCAGAACCCCAAAAAATTGTTTAGTGCAATTATCTGTGTTGGTGCTCCCTGAACCCAAAAATATTTTTAGTGGAATTTTTTGTTTTGGTGCTCCCTGAACCCAAAAAAGTGTTTTTAACGTGGTGTCTGTCTGTCAGTGTGTCAGTATGTATACACGACCAGAGGGGACACTATTGGTCCGATTTTCATGAAATTTGGTATGTAGGTACTAAACCCTAATATCTCCAGGCGTTTTTTCATTTTTTGGAATTTTTAATTTTTAAGGGTAATTTACCCCTAAAAACCCATAAAAAACGACAAAAATGCAAATTTCTCAAAAACGGCTCTAACGATTTTGATCAAATTTTCAGTATTTATAGTGCTTAAGATGCCAAACAAAATGACACCACCCGCTTTTATCAAAACTTCGGCGTTTCATAATTATGGGGAAATGTTAAAAAATAAACAAGTTTATGTTGTCAATCTAGCATCACGGCGACGGCCGCACGGGGTAGCACAACGGTAGCGAGGACGGCCAGCAATTCAAAGGTCGCGCGATCGAATCCCGCCTGGGACAATAACTTTTTTATACGATTGACGTAGGTAGAATATTATTTTTTGTTTTGTTCTAAAAAGTAGTAAATAAAATGATTAAAACAATATTATTTTGACTACAATAAGTTGGGAGAAAGTTTGTGTCAGTTAACTGATACCGTTTATTTAGTTTATGAAAGTTTGCGAGGGGTAGCATGTAGCATCTACCGGACGCACGAGCTCAGGCGGCAGGCGCAGCGCATATCGCTGTGTCAACGCAATCAGAAAACCTGCTAAATCGCCGTGCGGTCATTGTTCAGGTACGTAAGTTTAAATATTTTCCTCTTTCGGGGCCTCTTTCGACCTAGTCTTTGTGACGGCGTTTTTCAGTGTACAGCCATTGTTTGTAAGTATTCAGTGTTGTGCACACATTTTTTATATTTATTTATTAATTAATTAGCCTAATCGTGAAATTAAATGAGTTATTCATTAAAGAATCACTAAATGTGATCCAAATTATATCATGTCTGGTCTTATTTTGATTACAATAATCTCATCAATATGTTATAAACTTGTTCATGCCGAAAAAGTTAATAATATAAGAGTTTAAGTATCGCTGGTTTTTAAACTTTTCGGCAGCCTCGACTCTGAATTTTCGGACTCTTATTTTTTGTAGTTGTTCGCAGCGCTCGTCGATCATCAAAGGCGTGCCACGAGGCTGGCAAAAGAGTGTCTGGTTGATCCATTTCGATTTCGAGCTGAGGGACAATATGGGAGACTTTACTATACTTTTCGATTGGCGATTGGCGGACGTAAAATTTTGAATCGAGTGTTGAATGAGTGTGATTGAGGGAGCGGATGGTCCGGTACAACGTTAAAACAAAACGTAAAAACAGTACCGGAACGGCGTTTCGGCACCAGTAAACCTCTGATCTGAGGATAACAAAAGTTGTCCCGATGTTGTCCTGTTATTCAACTGAAAATCATGATTTCGTGTTTTTTGTAAGCCCACGAAGTTTTTTGTTAGAAAAATTGTTATTTGCCCGTTTTTGTAATCTACGAATTATAGTTATGAGCAACTTCCCGAAAATTTCAACAATTCATCTTCTTATTGGATGAAAGTTTCATGAAACTGCAGATAGAGTCCTATCTATGGAACTGTTTCGTCCTGGTATTGAACTCCAAGAGCCATATATAATACGTTTTTGTTCACGGTTTCTTCTATGATTCAAAGCTGTATCTAAACTAAAAGTCGTACAATCGTATTTACGGATTCATGTTACAGACAAATATGAAGACATTTTTACCCATTTTTAAAGCTTAACAAGAATCAAACCACTATTATTTTTACTTTTGTACGTGTGTAAACATTGAAAGATAGTTTTAGGAGTCATCAGAAACATTTAACCCACTGTCACACTTCGGGATAGCTTTGGTCTACTTATAAATACATCTTATCTTTCAATAGCTTATCACTACATATTTATTAGAGATTATAATCTCAAGGAAACAATTTTAAGTGAGGAAATTGTGATAAAACTGGAAATCACAATAATTGATAGCCCATTTATACCAACTTAGGCCTACAGACATACAGGGATCATGATTAATCTTAACAACCACCTGGAATTAATCTACTTTGAGCAATTAATTGTTGGTTGAGTAACAGTTTTGAAATTTATAATCTAGGAGTATGCTCATACGAAATCATGCAGTCTGATTTTAGACTTGTATACTCCAATGTCTGTATTCGTACTATAGTAATTTTGCAGATTTCGATGAAAATACTTATTGCAGTCGTTACATTTAAGAATAAATGTCGAGCTTGACTTGTGAGAAGATATAATTGATAGAATAAATCGTGAACACAGAATCTCACAGCTAATACGTTTATTTACTCAATCGTGTTTCAGCAACAATGTCGCCATCTTTAGTGATACACGAGTTTTATAGTTTGATTATTATCGCTCGTACATCACTGGAGAACGTTGCGTTTCAGTAAATAAACATATTACTTTTGAGATTCTGTGTTCAAGTTTTATTCTATCAATACATTATCTTGGTGCGACGTCCTGAAGATTTCTACCGAGTTTTTCATGTCATAATCCCTAGATTCCACAACCATGATTAAAAGTTTAGTATACAATAACTTCAAAAAGTATCAGAAAGGATTCATATTTTTGCAACGAAGACATGAAGAAAGATGCAATTATGCACCTATTATTTAACGCCTCTAGACCACTTTAAGCGAACGTCCCGTGGGAGGTTGGAGAACAATAATTAATTGTTTTATTATTCAACATTATTTTGAATGGAATCATATAACGTTTCATATAAAATTAAATTAAAATGATATTTCAGAAAAAAATTTCTCCCAAACCGCATCATAAAGGAAGACCCTTTCCGGAATGACGCTTTTTTTCAAATTATGCAGTTTATTACATGGTCAAAAATAATTCGACCACGCAGCTGAACCGCTGACGTGAGTTGAGCAAATTTCCAAAATTAAGTTTATATGCCTATGTTTTAAGGTATCAACCAACAATTTGGGAAATAGGTCTACTCACGAAGGCTTTGAACAGCTGTCTGTGTGTACGCAATATATTAGTAGAATTTGTTTGCGAATAGTGGCCTCGAAAGTTTGCACCACTTGGCTTCGAACCTTTTATGGTATTTTACGTTTTGGTCGATTTTGAGAGAACCAAGCGAGCTACAAGGTCGCGTAAAAAACAAAATGTGCAGAATAACATTCTACATTTATATTTGTAGAAAAAACTCTAAAAAAATTTCATTATCGTAGTAAAAATCACAAAAAATTGTTACTTCCGGTCGAAAAACGTACTTCCGGTTGTTGGATTTTTTTGGCTAACGAACTCGTCCGAGTGACTTAGACAACCAATACGTGTACCAAATTTGAACCAAATCGGACTTAAAATGCGGCCGCTAGAGTGCGAACACATATATACATATATATGAATTTTAATGACCCCCCCAAAACGTGTTCTGGGGACCATGATCGGTGCTCATTTGCTACTCCCGACCTTGGGTCTCACCATAAGGGCCACTGCAATAGCTCATTTTTCCTATGGAAATTCGCTAATAACAGAGAATACCTACCGTTTCAAAAACTCTACTTATGGTTATTGTTGCAGCTGGATGTTTTCGTTAAAAAAATGTAAAGCAGTTTCGATACTTTTCGAAGACCCTTATAAAACCATTGTACAAACAGATGTAGTGACGCAACATTACACGTTCAACTAACTTGTGGTGCACTCGTTGTCTGGTCTCATAACGGCGCGTTGGGGAACGTATATTATTTGCATCGCAAGTCTCGCCGAGTAGACACGTGTATTTTATTTAATTATTTTGTTTTGTGGAATGTTTAAAATTAATGATTCACGGATAACACTATGCTTATTAGATCAACCTAATTTAAAATGACTTCAGGCTTACCATCTGATTTTACACATTTCTTTACACGTTTACTGGGTTAATGTCAAACACCAAATATTTTATAAAAAATGATTTTATATTACAATTCAGAGAACATATAAAACAGAGTTTTAATTAATGAACAAAAAAATATTTTACTAAACAATTCAGAGAACATATATTTATTAAAAATTATTTGATGATAATTATTTTATTAAAAATTACCTTTTTTAAATGTTTAATGAAAATTCAGCTTTATTATTTATTCAAACAAACTCAATTTTATTAGAAACATTTTGTAAGCTAATTAGGCCAACATCTGAAAAATTGTATAGTGGAAAATGCACAACTGGACACCAAAACCTTTGAACGACAGTAGAGTACTGAACTCGTGAGACGTGTGGTGCGTGGTGCGAGAAACTGTCACTGCCACTGTGCCATATGTCTGTCGTACCACGCTAGTCGCGCTGCGTAGTGTCGCTTTACCAATATGCGCTAATCCATTCATTTACGTAAATTACAAAAAGACGCGCTGTGCCACGTTGATTGCAGAGCCAACCCAATAAACAAATTATGCACATATTTGACATATTAAACCCATACAACCAAAATCAAAAACAACGAACTGAATATAAATCTGCAATTTAATAATTAATTATTATTATACTCTTTAATAATTGTTAAATTCTACTTGTACAGCCAGGCCTGCCTGAAATATCTTGTAAGCCCACCCAATCTTCATGATTTAAATAACTCAAAATACTTATCCATTTAAAAAACCATCTAACTACATTTATATAATGTAATCTATAAT
>JAGFPH010027315.1:0-10070 GCA_018207615.1 Philaenus spumarius | reverse complement strand
CAACTAGTCTAGCTTTAGGCAACAGGAGTTACGGTAACTCGTTGCAAAATGTATTGTGTCAACTCCATAATTACTACTCAAAAAAATAATCATAAAAAGCTATAATATGTTATTTATCCTTGAAGGCAGTTTAATAATATCAAGACATTAATTAAAATGTAGTCTTTTAGTTAAACTTGAAAAATTTATTCACTGTAATTAACTTGAAGTTTTAGTCCAGTTGATTTCAATTAATAACTTGAAAAACAATAATGACATGCGCACGAAACAACAAACCTCTCGCGAGCCCGTCCAAAACTGAATAGCGAACACACAAAGTGTCCATTTAAAAAACAAAAACAAAAAAACATGGATTGTAACGAGCAGAGCGCGAGCGTATACGCACCCTTATATATATCATGTAACAAATAATTTTACCTCTTATACTACTATTTACAAGTCAAACAAAAGTATAGTTCACTGTCAAGTTTTCCGAAACTACCTACATACAATATAATGTATTTAGTTCTTAGTACCTGGGCGACCGAGCATCGCTCAGTATTGTTTTTATTTTTTATTTTTTTTTATTGCTTTTTTTTAGGAAAATATATGTAAATACCAATCACATACTGAATAAATATGAATATGTTTCGGTCTTACGTACATATAAACTGTTTGTTTAAATAAAAAAAAATGAATGCAATTAGTTCAACATTTTATTAGAATATAATATCTGCTATATATTACAGTAACTTTTTATAGTTGATCTATTACTATGTATATATTTGAATACACTCAGTTTTACCATGACTAAATCGGATCTTAACCAAATACTGCCTTCCATACTATATTGCGGGTATGTCGAGGATTTTCATTTGTAAGACGTACTTTTGGTCGCTTAACTCTGGAAAATGCTACATATAACATGCCATGCATGAAAACTGACGATCTTAAGTCCACGCCGACAAATTATATTTGGCCTTGAGATTTGTGTACTGTCATGACAAATGCAGATCTTACTGGAAATTGGTGTCGCTGCATGGTATATCCCAGATGACCTTTTGATGAGTCAAGAGTTAGTTATTCATGGTATATGTACCTCTTTGTCAGATTGTTCATCAGTCACGATTTTTGCCTCTATTATTTTGTTACACAGATTTGTCACAATGAGTCTTTCACCATTACATATAGGGCTTCTGATACATCCAATAACAGCACAAAAATAATGTTTTAGTTACGTTTGGTGTTTGAATAAAGAAATAAGTTGAAAATTATACCACCTGATTCATTGTGAATGATTTATGTTTGTTAAATAGTATGTAAACATCTGGAGCTAAAATAGGATAACATCTGTTTGTAAAACATCTGGATTGTATCTAAAATGTATCTATTCGCCTACTTAGTGACTTCAAAGGTGGTATATAAAAGAAGTTCAGAGTGTATATAGGCGAAAAGAGTTACTGATCGCATTTTGGCAGACATAAGACCTAGCGCATTCGATTCCTGACGTCGACAAACTCCTATTTGCAAATTTTCATCAAAATCGTTAGAGTCGTTAGCGATATCTCCGAAATAAATTTATAAACAAATATACAAGAATTGCTCGTTTAATAAGATTAGATAAAATTTAAATCGATATAAAATCTTGCAATATCTGTTTCTAAATGTATGTATTAAAATTAATTGTTTTATATCTTGAAATATATAAAGTCACATAATGCTAACATCTCACGGCCTCTTAGGGAACGGTTGTCTTTGGAATATAATATTTCCAACATTTGTGACGTCTGCATTATGCAGTGGAATACAAAATGAGAGACTCTGTTTCTTTTCCCTCGGCGTTTGAATATCTCTTTCTCCCTCCCTCGCATTATATTAATACAATAAGTTAAACAACATGGACCACAGTATTGTAAGTAGTCCGACTTTCCTAGAACATAGCATTTTGTCTTGAGCCTTTCCATTGTTTATTAGCATAGTTTATTATAGGCCCCTATATTTTTTAGTACCAAATTAAATTTAAAAAAGTATATATTAACAATGTATCAATTACTTATTTCTGATGTAATTTTACTATTCCCATAGGAAAGACGAGCTATTTGAGGGACTCTTATGGTGGTCGGTAATAGTAAATGAGAACCGCTCATAGTTCCAGAACACGTTTTGGGGTGTCTATAAAATGTATATATACAAATGTACATAGCCTATGTGATAGTACTTTAGCACTTTTTCGTTCAAATTTCCTACACACGTATGTTTTCTAAGTCTCTTGGAAGAGTTCGTTAGCCAAAACATCCAACCACCGGTACCACGTTTTTTGACCGGAAGTAACCATTTATTGAGATTTTTCGTACTAGAAGGAAATTTTTAGGGTTGGACTAGGAAATTTAATTTTGGAGATTTTTGAGCACAAATTTTTCTACAAGACTTTATAGCACATCTGGTTCCTCCAAAATCGATTAAAACGAAAAATATCATAACAGTACCCGCTACCCACGAGGGGAAATTACCGTGGGGGGCAGCTTCTGACCCAAGGCCGACGATTGGGATGCGCGAGTTTGTCCGTTGCGAGCTAAGCGAAACAGTCCATTAGCAGAGGCCGCAAGGTTGAAGTGCAAACTCGGAAAGCGCAGTCCACAATAATTAATTCGAGGTCGCAAGGTCGAGGTGCAAAAATCTACTAATATCCGTATTCGTGAATAGACCAGTTTCCCAAATAGTTGGTTGAAACCATAAAACATATAAACTGAATTCTTTTAACTCACGGCAGCAGTCAACTGCGTGATCGAATTATTTTGGTTTATAGTTATATCAGTTGTTTTCTATTTCACAAACTAACATTTCCAGATGTAATCAACTATTCTATTGCATTTAGGCCTAAACGGTACACTAATCATTTCTTGTGTTAGGAACAATCAATTTCAATTAAGTTAAGCCTACCCGATATTTGAAAAACAAACGTACTAACATTTGCATTATAAAACATAAATACTCGTATATAAAATAAAACTAAATAGCCTACGTATAAATAACGAGTCAATGTAAGGCTTCCTAATTTCGTACATTTATTAGTTCTAGGTGTCAATTACGTAATCGTTTTGCAAATGTTGTGTTTCTATTCATTCCCATCTTAAAATTTAATTTCATGGGGGCTGTCTGGAGCAACCGTTTCAAGAATAAAGTAATTTTTTTCCCTGTAGGCCTACATTGGGTAATTATTATTTTGGGTACAAACGATGTATTTGGAGTGCATAATTAGTAACTTCATCTCCCTTATTCGCTTCTTTCGGAAACTTAATAAAACAGGGAACATTATCTTACTCACAATTACCACATTTCACCAAAAATAAACAAGATTAGCAAAACCCAGAGTCTTAACTGTTCGCTGTCCACTCTTTCCAGCCTTTACACTTTAAACTCTATTGTGGTAGCTCACGGATTAGTGAAATTAATTTCGGTATAACTAAACGTCTACTACACCTTATTTTGGTAATATCTTACCTTTCTACTGCAGTTTCGGGTATTCACCTATGCGGAGGTCGTAACAATTAAAATAAGTGGAAGGTTCACGCACTATTCCGGTAACGTGCATGTTGGATTGTTGAGAAGGTACTGGTACCGGTTTTGTCCTTCAATGTCGTATCTGTAAATGTTTGTTGGTTGGTTGTAAATGTTTGTAGATGTTTGTTGGACTTAATGCCTGGATTAACGTTTCGTATAATATTTTTTAATTAAATGAGACTTGATCATTTAGCAACACTGTCGACTGAAATTTCGTTGCTGTATATATTTCAAATTCTTCTGCTGCAGCATCTATAATTCGTCCTTTGCTACACACATGCATTACTTCTAGATTGTCAATAAAACTCGTGTATGAGTGACAACTGTCCATAAGGTGCTCCGCAAAACTGGATTTTGAGGCAGCTAGTTTTTTTGTTGGTAGGTGCTCCTTATATCTTAGGCCTATGTAAAACGGACGTCCTGTTTGGCATATGTAAAACCTGCAGTTGAGCTTATATACGCCTGTTTGGCGTTGTGGGTCTACTCTAAGCCTAGCTTGATGTTGTATGATAGACTCAAGTTTATTGCTCGTTCTACATGTGATGATCATGTTGTTTTTCCTCATTATATTTCTTATTGTATAATTTTATAATATTTCCGTATTCAATTGATACGTAACTTGGTTTACAGTTATTAGGAATAGGTGCTATGGAGCGCTTGTTTCTACGCTTCGAAATGAGTTTTTCAATAATGGTAGTTTTATATCCATTGGCAACGGCAACATGGTTTATTACTTGTAACTCCTGGTTATAGTCCAACACAGACATAGGGGTGGTCAAGAGTCGATGTACAAGACTATTGGAAAGCCGCCAATAATTTATGTTGAGCTGGATGGTACGATGAAGCATTAATTGTCTGGTCTGTTGTTGTGGAATTTCTATGTATTTTAAACGTTAAATGGTTGTCAGTTCTTGAAATTGTAAGGTCTAGAAAATGTATGCAGTGGTTATTCTCATGTTCTATGTTTTAAAATTTAGGTTATGGTGCATGCCATTCATATAATTGTAACAGTTGTCATTGTCTGTTGCTGCCGTTGAATAAAAAGAAGGTATTATCCATATATCTATGGTTTGTGATTATATGACTTTTATAGGGGTTAGAATCTGACATTAAAAAAGTATTTTCTACTTAGTTGAGAAAAATTTCTGAAATGATGCCAGATAAAGGGGAACCCATAGCTAGACTGTCATGGTGTGTGAAATATTCATTATTGAATTGAAAATAATTTTGGTGAACAATAGTTTTTAGGAGAATGATCAGTTCATGAATAGCGGCTTCTTGAAGGTTAGAGTATTCCTTTAAGTTACTATGTAATATTTATATTGTTTGTTGAATTGGAATATTCGTATAAAGGTTTACAATGTCACATGAGGCAAGCTTGTACGAATGCTCCAGTTTTAACGTTTTTATTCTGTCAACCAGATCCATGCTATTCATTAAACTATAATTATTTACGAAAAAAAGTGTTGTGTTATTATATTGTCAAACGATTTCGATGTGTGATAACCAGGTGCTGTTGTAAAATTTACCAAAGTTCTAATGGGTAAATCGGGCTTATGAATTTTTGTAGGCCTTTTAATCGAGGGGCTTGAAGGTTAATGAACCAGCCTACGCATATCTTAATAAGACAACAATGTCTTGCTAATAGATACAGTTTTGTTTACAGATTTATTGTAGTTAGAAGTTGGATCTTTAGGTGTATTAACAATATTGTTGTACCTGAAGAAACTGTGTACCTCCTTATCATTATAGTCTGACCTGTCTAGTATGATTATTGAATTGCCCTTATCTGCTTTAGTTAACATTGCATAGGAGGTGGATAGTTTGCTTTTTATCCCCGATGTCAACCGTCTGACAATATCTTTACACTTTATATCAATATATATATATTATATAATTGGCTTTGTCCTGACTGACTGTCCGACCGACATAAAATAAACATCAAGCAAAAACTACTTAAAATAAAAATTACTAAAATTTAAAGGTAGGCCTACATTCTTATGGAGTAATAGAAGCACAGTAAGAAAAGAATCTGCAAAAAAAAATAAAAGCGTAAAAGATAACAGAATAAAGTATAACTGATAAAATAGCTGTTCGGATCAATAATTTAGCAACACATTTTTGTCTACATCCCTTGCCATAGCAACCAACCATTATTTGGATGGTCGTGTAATCTTTGTCTTACATTATCTATATTGTATAGGTCACCTCTCAATCGTCATTTCCGCGAAAAAATCAGAGTATAAAAAAAATCTGTTTGCATGTAAATAATTTGTATAATTATTCGAACTGTTACATGTAACATGTTACATTAAACATAATGTTATGGATTTAACACTAAATAAATATACGAAAGTAAAGTAAGTACTTTTCACACCAAACAAACAAAAGGGTGCTTTAAATAACATCGCGCGTGTCTTCAACAAATATCTTTCCTTCCGTCTGAAAACGCGGACATTTTTAACGCATAGCTTTTACACTCAATCTACGACGTCACCAATATACTCCGTTAAACACATTACCCTGCAATTTATTTTGTTTTATATTTCCTTACTTTTAGAAAATAACATTTTGATGAAACATTTTCTGAATGTTGAAAATTAAAGTCTCAACTTTTACTAAAGTATAAGCTAGTAAAGAAGAAACATGCGTGCTTAGCACGCCATCTCCCTTGTACCCATGCATTTGATAATTTTTGTTATAAAAATGAAAGTTTCTAATATTATATATAATACAAGTTCTGGAAAATGGTATTGTTATCATAACATCAAAGCAGGTTTAATTTGTTAATATTAGGAATACGTAATCGACTAGGGCCAATCATGAAGGCAATACAAATTCTTAGCAATATACAAATGGTCGGAAAATGTAATTATGGTGTAAGAAATAATAAAATAAAAATAGACCAGACTGAGTAAATATCCCAGAAGGAGGGGTGGGGTGGTAATATTTACGTGTTTAGGTGTGTATATTGTTTTTTTTTTGCGATTTATAGCTAAACTATGCATTCTATCGAAAAACATTAAATGTAAAAGTTGTAGATAGTGAAAACATCTAAAACTTTCTAACTGAACATTATTGACCATAACCTCAAAATTATCAAGAAAAATGCAACAAATCGTTTTTTAATTTATAACTGTTGCCTAAATTTTTATATTTTCATTAAAATTAGTGGAAATGTGCTTTTTTGCGTTTAAAACAAGCTCTAATGTTTTTAAACCAAATATTTAACTTTCGATGTTTTATGAAGAAAATTTAAAAAAGACCTAATTTTCAATCGAAAACTTTGGTAACAAATTTTCAATTTTTGAACTTTACCAGTGCTTATTATTTTCGATTAAATCTCAAATTTAAAATAGAATTAAAATATAATATTGTTTATATGCAAAAAAATATCGTTAAAAAGCGGATAACCTAAAAAAACTACTTTTTAAAAATAGATTTTTCTGTGAAAATTATGAATTTATCTTTTTTTATTCTAAATAAACGTTTACATTCTTAAAAAGTGGTAAATCTCATACAATACCATGTTCCACAAGTAATTTACATGTACTAACTGATCTCGGCTTTCAAAGTCCCGAAAACATTGTATAAACTGCAATAAATTGGTAAAAACTCAAAAAATACAAAGGCTGTAAACTGAGACATTTTTTTTATTATCTGTTATTTAGTTTTTTTTTTTTTTATCTGACGAATAAATCAAACACACCTTCTGTTTATAATCATCCTATTATACTTCTATAAAATTTATGATTGGGTCAAAATTAAAATATTTAAATTAATTTATCAATGTAAACTTTCAGCAGAAACCTTGGTTTAAAATGTCGTTTTAAATCATTTATATTGGCTTTGTCTGTGGCAAACCTAAAATTATTTGAATTATTGATGCAAATAAACGGGGATCCGCCTCCTTTGGTACCTTTTTTTAAATAGTTTTATTTTAGTTATACAGTACAATATTATTTTTTTACCTACCAATACATCAAAACAAGAGGTTAAAAAAATTGCTTGCTCCTCTGTTTAGTTTTTTATGTATAAATAGTTTTTTAGGGCATTTTTTGTACTTTCGAATACTTTGAATAATTTTTTTGGTTTATGGTCAATTAAAATATTTTTTTTTACAATATTGCATACTTACTAATGCAACTTTCAGAGTATGGAAAATATGCTATCTTTAAAATAAATCAATATATACACGTTTAAAAAAAAATGCTAACTTTAAAAAGAATTTCAATTATTTTTTTTAAATGTATTTTTGCATGTACAACGTTTTTTATACTATAAAATGTAGGTAATGGTATCAAGATCATGTGGTAAATATTTAATTGTTATATATTTTTTCCTTCCAAAGTTATTTAAAGTTTAGTAATGTGAAACCCAGGAAAAATAATTATCGACAAATAGCATTCAAAGTTTAAATTGACAAAAATCTTAAAAAGTAAAGTGGTTTTTACTTTCTAAACCTCTCCTGCTCCATACGTTTTTCCTTCTTTGGTCGTCTTCATTTCTTCCTCTTTCAACTTACTGGATTTTAAAAGTTGTACATATGTCTTTGTACTTTTCGGAAGATCAAGCTTTGCAAATGCAAAGGCGATGACTTCTCTTTTCTTAGCCTGACTTGCGGTACTTTTGCCCGGAGGTAGCCCAACTTGGTTCATAAGATGTGTCAAGGTTTGACGGTATTCTTCACTATATACACAGATACCCTCACATACCGTAGCCTCGACCTTCCTTTTTGCTGTAAATACGGTTTTAGGGATTTTACTACAGATAAGTCTGTGTAAGGCCTCGTTGGCGTTTTGAGTCTTTCCCGCAGAGCATCTTTTGAGTAGGTTTAAAGAGTAATGTTTAAAGTAGGTTTAAACTCCTAATAATCTTCTTCTGTGTTTGTTTATGAAGTTGTACCACATAACATGAATAAATAAGAACAGAATCAGCTTTGAAAGAGCTAAGATACAAGCGGTTATACGAAAAATCAAAATTTCACCTGACGCATTATTTCACTAAAACGAGCAAGATTACATAAAATAATAACCAAAACTGCTGGAAATTTCACAAACCTACTTCTGTGAACATTTACTTTAAAAAAAAGTGACTATTCTTCTTTTTTGTTTTAATGTAAAAAAAGAGTTTGTAAGGAGGCGGATCTCCTTAATCAGCTGTTATAACTGTTACAATTTCTGCAATATTAATAAAAAACACAACTTTTTATATTGTACATTAAGACGCCAAATTTTATTTAGTATTTGCTTAATTTATTATAAAATAAGTTATAACCGATTTGTAGAAGTGTGTATACCTTTAAACCGTTTTAAACACAACACTGAGCATAATGTCTTTGGTTTCTTTTGGAAACGTAGATGGCAACTCAGTAATAATACGTGTAATCGTTACGTGGGCACATTCAAATTTGAAAAAGTACTTTATATTTTATATTTTAAAAATACTACTCTATACTATTCTATCCTGCTTTAACGACAACATCAACAATAACCACTCTCTCACCAAAGTGAATGGCAATCTCAGATGTTTCTTAGTGTTCAGTAGTTTCAGTTGATTTTAATGCGCATGCGCAAATAAAAACGTACGTTACAAAAACGTTGGATCATATTTAAAAAAATGTCTTTCAGATCATATGACAATACCCTTTGATTTACACCTTAACGAAACCTATATCATTTTTTACTCTCGAGGTTTCTTAAGGAAAAAACAACCATATGCATTCACACATTTATAGGCCTATATATATTATCTTAACTCCTGTAGTGGCCTTGAAACATTTAAATATGTAGCTTAGCAATTTTATTTTTATTTTTGGACCCAGTAAAACTCTGAGAAGTTAATAAACAGTAACTATCTAAAGTCAGCCTTTAAATTAACTAAAGTTTTTTTTAAAAAAGAGCACGGAGTAAGTCATCCTTACAGTATTTATAAACTTACATGGTTAATATGGTTTCGTTGAAGAGCGAGGTCCGGACATAAACTTGTTAGGTTATTAAAAGATGCCGTTACTCCGAAACCTTTATCATCGCGACATCAGTTCCAAAGTTGTATTTTAAGTTTTTTATTAAGTACCCATCAAATTAACACAAATTAATAGTGTGTTTACCATAATAACATTCTCAGTTCACTTTATAGGATCTGCAGTACAAACTATTCCATCTTCATGACTATAAATAGTAATTAAATATTCTCTCATAACTGTTATTAAAAGGAATGGCTGCAATGTTCACCACGCCCACTCAAGTTCCGCTAATAAGAAAGCTTTCTTCAAACACGTCATAATTGTTAAAAAAAAAATAGAACGGAATTAAATAGAGAATTGTTTAATTAAATTGGCAGAAAGACGCTTGATTGCTATTCACGGAATCGATGGTATTTTATTGTTATATCGCTAAAGGAAAAGTCATTCCCACAAAATTACTCAAGAAGTATACAAATATCAAGAAAGTAGCGTGCACTTAACTTCAATAAATTTTAGAGTATTTTATATAATCTTGCAAAACCTTAAAATATAACTACTAAAATAG
>JAGFPH010027314.1:0-10071 GCA_018207615.1 Philaenus spumarius | reverse complement strand
TGCCATCCCCCCACCCTGCAGTGCCAACACAAGTGTTCACTCGGCTGTCGTCTGTCACTATCTATCAACGAGTTATTTATAGTGCGTAGTAAATTTTACGAAAGCTTACCGATTGCGTTGTTTTTTTTGAGGTGCCGTATTTTTTGATTTCTAGTTTATAAGTGTATATTTTGTATATAAGAAGTTTATTTTATTATATTTGCAGTAAATGTTTTAACATTTTAAAATTATGGCTTTGAGATCTTCCGAAATTGATAAGTTGATCGATGAACCATTAGCTATTGAAAGTGACAGTTTCAGTGAAAATGAGAGTGGTAGTGAGTTGGAAAACAGTATATTGTCTTACTCCGGAAGTGATGACTACCAACCTTCGAGCGATGAATATCCTTCTGACGATGAGTACGTTGAAGCAAGAAATAAGAAACGAAAGATTTCATGTGTTGGTTTGAAAAAAAGTGTTGGAGATCTATTACAGTCTTTGAATACTCATTCTAATATACCTTCTACTTCAACTCAGACATCAAGTCCTACAGTTAAGCAGTCTTCCTCTTCTTTGCTGAGTCCACCTGTCTTACAACCTGGATTATATGCAACAATTCAGGGCCCTCTCCCGGCAACAACTAGTAACTCCGGTACACAATGTTCAGACAATACGCTTCCTAGGACCATTCGGGTTATAAAAGGAAAAAATGGCCATTGCTGGACCCAAGAGCCTAGGACAAGTTCTTCAAGAACTCGTGCCGCTAATATTGTCTATACAGCTCCTAAAGTTAAGGGTAGAGCTAGGGATACAACTAACTCTTCAGGAAGCTTCCTTAGTTTTATTACTAATGAAGACATTAATCTAATTGTAAATCACACCAACAGTGAAATCCTTTTAAAGCAAAGAAATTATAAGGAAATTACGGCATCGTTTGAAGTTACAAGTTCTCTAGAAATAAAGGCTCTTATTGCGGTACTTTTGTTTTCTGCAGTTCATCATGACAATCACTTAAATACGGTTGAAATGTTTGATACAACAACAAGTGGAAATATATATAAAGCTACATTTAGTGAGAAAAGGTTTAACTTTTTATTAGATTCATTGAGATTTGATGATAAGCAAACACGCCCTCAAAGAAGGGAAACTGACAAGTTTGCTCCTATAAGGGAGTTGTGGGAAAATTTTATACAAAGATGTACTGAAAATTATGAACCTAGCCCCTATGTAACTATTGATGAACAACTGTTAGCTTTCAGGGGTCGTTGCCCCTTTAAAATGTATATGCCAAACAAGCCCAGTAAATATGGTATTAAACTTGTGTTGCTGTGTGATGTGGGGACTAAATATATGTTGAAAGGTGAGCCTTACTTAGGCAAGGGATCTACAACTAACAATGAACCAGCAAGCCACTATTATGTGAAAACACTTACAGCACCGTACCATGGGTCTAATCGCAATGTGACAATGGACAACTGGTTTTCAAGTGTCCCACTTGCTCATGAGATGATCAAGCCTCCTTACAATCTAACTATGATCGGTACAATTAGAAAAAATAAAATGGATCTTCCTGATTGTATGATTACTACAAAAAACAGAGAAATCGGAAATTCAAGATATCTCTTTGATGGTACAGTCACACTCCTTTCTTCAAAGGTTAAGAAAAACAAAGTAGTGTGTCTTATCTCTACTATGCACGACAACAAAAGCACTTCCTCATCAGGAAAACCAACAATTATTGACCACTATAATCAAACCAAAGGAGGAGTCGACGCGTTTGACCAAATGTGCAGTGGGGTCTCTTGTTCCAGAAAAACAAAGCGGTGGCCTTTGTGCATTTTTTATGGAATACTCAATATGGCCGGAATAAATTCCTGGATAACAAGAAATTGTTTACTAACATTGAAGAAGGAACCCCCAATCTCTAGAAAGACGTTTTTACGAGAAGTTTACAGAGAACTTGTAACCCCATGGCTGGATCGAAGAAATCATCTTCCAACCATTCAGAGGCAGTTAAAGTCGATTATCTCTGAAGTGTTGAACAAAGAAATGGGAAGGAATACACCTGAAGACCAAGTTCAACATCCTCCTAACAACACAAGGACCAACTGTAAAATTTGCCCATCTGCCAAGCGTAGAATGACGACGCACCACTGTTCCAAATGTGCACAAGCTTACTGCAATGAACACCGAGGCCTAGTTTGCAAACAGTGCACAGAACGCAACTAGATCTTTGCAAGTATGTCGTATATCGAGATTGACTATTTTTTTCTACATAATTATATCCTTAAAGAGTTGGTTTCAAATGTAATTGTAATGATTTGATATTTTTTAATTTCAATATTTAACTAAATGCTATATATCTTTTTTTAATTTTATGCTAATAAATAACACTAAGTATGAGTAATAAGTATGATTTGTAAATTATTTTTTATACATGTAATATGTCTTAAATATAATAAATAAAATGTTCCAACACATTTGTTTTAGTTTTTACAACAGATAGTTACAAAAAAATTCATAAACAAAAAAGTAGTAAAATTTACGAATGCTTACCATTAACGCGATATCTAGGGAGCTTACCATTCCAGGGTTAAGTTGTTTTAGGCCTGTGATTAGAAAATATTGTCAGCCGACATTTATTAAAGATAAGTTTGCAGTATTCTACAAACCGAACATGTTCTACTTAATTAACACAGGCCTACTTAATTCTCCTTTCTCTTAGTAAATACAGAACTGGCAAATAACTGTAGGTTCTCTTAGTAACTTACGGTTACCTATACCAACCTAAAAATAATTAAAACCTCAACTAACCTACAGTTTATATTTCCAGTTAGTAGCCTAAATATATTTAGGAAAATACCACGACATAAATGTTCTAAAAAAGGTTCTGAAAGTTGACATTATTGGTTAGAGGGTGTATGCACTATAATTTCACCAAAGAACACCTAACCTGTTATTTCTTAACTAAAAATAGCTATGATGGCATTAGGTGTTACCAAAGAAGTAGGCTTTTTCAAAAGTTAAAGCTTAAAATGTATGTTTTTTACTGATTCGTTCAAATCAAAATTGTGTT
The DNA here is from genome assembly GCA_018207615.1 of Philaenus spumarius. Lineage (NCBI taxonomy): Eukaryota > Metazoa > Arthropoda > Insecta > Hemiptera > Aphrophoridae > Philaenus > Philaenus spumarius. Next base: position 7,015 of record JAGFPH010027314.1, on the reverse strand, counting down.
TAGCACTAAAGGAGTACTTATGCCTTTTTAACGCCCGACGCAAACAGAGGAGTGTTATAAGTTTAACGTGTGTATCGTAGCATCCAATGTTTGTGGCATCGTAGCTTCCAAACGGATGAACCGATTTTGATTTTGTTTTTTTGTTTGAAAGGTGACTTGATCGAGAGTGCTCTTAGTTATGGTGCAAGAAAGTGTGTTCAGTTGTTTTTGTGTTGGGTGTTTTTGAAATTTTAATATGTCTACATAACGTTTTTCAGTACCTTTCCGTTATACCAACCACACATTGAAACCACTGCCAAGGGAACGAAACATACTGTGACTAAATAGGTTAGGTTAGAACCTTTTAGGTATTTTTTTTATTATTATTTTTTGCATTTCTGTTGCCAAAGGTTAGTCTAGGGTCGGATGCATATTAGATTTAAATTAATTGTACCGGTTAAGGTCATCATATCAGTGGATGGAAAATGAGCATTTTAGATATTAAATTGTATGTTTGTGTATTTATGTAACTTATTTATTTTATTATCATCATTGCAACTCTATAAATTTTGTAATATTGCTAGTGTATCAATTGATTTTACTTGATTATATTGCATGCCTACTTTTAAATTATCACTGTGCTACATGACCTGTTTTATATAAATGTAACGTCTGTCTAAAAAGGATTAGTGAAGATTGATTTCTTTTTTCTCCTCCAGTGCGAAAGGCTTACCACAAGCTATCGTTGCAAGTACATCCGGACAGAGTTGCGGAGGGGAACAAGCTTGACGCAACTGAAAAGTTTAAGGTTCCCGGAAAAATTCACTCAATCTTGAGCGATAAAGAGAAAAGAGCAATCTACGATGACACAGGTAAGACGGAGCTAGGATTTGTAAGCTGTATATAGTTATCCTTCAAAAGAGGCCTAACTAACTGATAAAGACTGAAAACATTTGTGTCAGTTATTAAATTGTATACACTGTAAGTACAGTGGCAACTTCTCTATAGTACCAAAGAACTCATAAAAACTCTGGTACAGAAAAATTCTTGTTTCATTGAGAATTACTCCTGAAAAGTTTGTATAAAAAACATTTATTTGTTCCTTTCCCAACTAGTACTTCTTTAAGATTTTCTTAGAAACCGTGATTCCTATGGTAAAACTGTGTTTTGCTTTTGTTTTGAATAACAGAAATAATAGCATGAAAATATAAACTAATATCAACTTCGTAAAACTTTCGAAAGTATACAGCAGATAGCTTACTATGCTTAATTTGGCCACAGGGAAGTAGATTTCTTTATTTTGTGCAGCCTTCAAATTTAAAGAAAAAAATATGAAAGACCAGTTCCTAACCTATTCATAGCAAAACATACACATTTGGTGTAATAAAAGTGACGAATTAAACAAAATACTAAAAGCCGTTGACATTGGTCCGTGGCAGTATTCAGTAAGTTTTTAAAAGCCGATTAGTTCGGCCCTTGGCAGTCAAAGGGTTAATATCATTAATGGTAATGACTGGCTTTACTGAACCCTTGAAGCACGAGTCCAACAACTCGCATTCCTCTGGTTTATATGAAAATAAGTCATGTGAAATTGAAAAAAATTTATAGTTATATTTATTGTACTTACATAAATAACAGTAGCATTACTTTTTAACATAATCCTCTCCTACTTCTATGCACTTAGTCCATCTTTTAATGATTTTAATTCCTTCCTGGAAGAATGTTTTTGGTCTCGGGTTCAGAAAATTTTGGTTCGCTTCAAGGGCCTCTTCATCAGATCGGTTATGATTACCTTGCAACTGTTCTTTTAATTTGCCAAAAAGATGAAAGTCGCTTGGAGTCGGGTCCGGACTGTATGGAGGGTGGTCCAATCGCTGAAAACCGAGATTTTGAAGGCACAGGACTGTGTTCTTGGCTGTATGAGGTTAAACGTTATCCTGAAGCAAAATCGTGCCTTTTGAAAGTGTACCACATCTTTTGGATATTTTTGGCTTCAATAAACGCAGTAGTTCACAGTAGCTGTCACTATTTATTGTTTGACCTTTAGGTTTGAAGTCAACCGAAATTGGACCTTCCATATTCCAGAATTTAGACATAACTTTTCCTGCAGCTGTCTGAGTTTTGAACTTTTTTGCTGTGGTAGATGAAAGATGTTTCCACACCAAACTTTATCGCCTACTCTCTGGTTCAAAATGCTATCTCATCAACGGTTACTATTCAGTTAAGAACTGAGTCTCATTCTTCTTCATAACGTTCCAAATGCTTCTGGCAAATTTTCAAACGATTTTCTTTGTGGATGCTGGTCAACTAATGTGGAACCCAGCGAGCACAGACTTTTCGAAAGTTCAAAGAATCCTAGCTGATTGAATACGCTGAGCCATGACTTACACTTAACTCACTTGCAATTTCATCAACTGTAATTCGTCGATTATCGAGGATCGTTTGTTTAACCGCTTCAATATTGTCATTAGTCTTTGAAGTGGAAGGCCCTACCAGGCCGCTGTTCTGCACAGAAAGAAATCCTACCACTTTTAAAAGCGATCAATCCATTTGTAGATCTTGCTTCCAGTTAAACAACTATCTCAAGTAGTCTAAAGCCCCGCCCCTTTGGGTTTTGTATAAATGCGGGACAAGAAACACTGTTAGGTTAGTTGTAGACTATAGTAGCTCGTGCACCACTGAAGATGGCAACTTTGTCGTTGAAACACGTTTGAGTTAATAAACGTATTGTGAGATTTTGTGTTTAAAGTTTATTCTATCAAGTATATCTTCTCGCAAGTCAAGCTCAGTATTTATTTATAACTATCTCCATATTGCTGCTGCATTCAACAAATAATCTCTGCTGGTTTCATACCTTCTTCTGGTATCTCAAACGTATTTCTTCCTTGGTACAATCAGACAAATGAGAACTCATTTCACACAGTCTTTTAAACACAATAACAAGTATCTAACAATGAAACAATACTTTCAATGAACACGTATTTTTTAGTTTTTTTGATAGACGTTCTATGAGTTATAGAAAAAGAATAAGTGCTGCCATACATGTGATTCGGAGGGAAATCAAAAATTCCCTTTACTTTTTTATTGTACAATTAATTACATTATGTATTTATCCATAGTAAAATAAATAAATTCCTTTTTTCCAGGCAGGTGGGACGATGATGACGATGAAGAATTCATTGAACGCAATTGGGACGCTTATTGGCGATCTTTGTTCAAACCAATCACACTGGACGATATCAAGAACTACGAGAAGAACTATAAAAGTGAGTGAATACGATTAGTATTTTGTTTAGAATAAGTTATGTGTAGCCTTTACAGTACTTCATTGGCCAGACTAATCTGAACGTAATGTTCATACAAAGTGAAAGGCAAATGGTTTCATAGTGTAGTGTTTAACGTAAAGATTTGAAGGGGTCACAATCCCCGTTAACGAAGGGGGGTCACAATCCCTTAAGGTTGGGGGAACAAATTGTCATGGTGGCTTTTAAATGATACAGTAAAACCCCGATTGTCCGAGATAATTGGGTCTGGGCTAGGGTGACCAGACGCCCCGTAAAAACGCAAATGTCCCGTTTTTTCATGAAAACCTTTTTTGGGACGCCTGAGTGTCCCGTTTTTTTTTACAGAGCACCGTCCAAAACTTTGGAAACTGTATTTTCAACATTTATTTGCAAATAACAATGATGATTATCTCTAAAAAATATTTTTAAATACCTTATACTTTTTCCTTTCGTTACTGAACATTTTTTGTTTCTTGAGCTAATAACTTTGTAAATTTTACATCTATCATTCTTTTACTGGCATATGTAAATTCTTTGAACTTTTCTCTGCAAAAAAGCTACGGAACACTCTTGGATTGGGGTTCATTCACTATTTTTGGCAAATTTTTGAAAAAATGCTTGCACACGCAACGAAAATTCCAAAAATTATGTCTGCCGATTCTAATGTTGAAAATGAAGTAAACGACTTTTATGGTACCACGATGGAATACCTTGGAAAATGGATGCAATCATATTCCACCTTTTCTCTATTTAAATGGATGATGTTGAAGGAATCACCAAGTTGGCAAAATGTCGAAGAGAGTGTTAATTTTTTTTTAAATAATAAACATTGAAATAGACGACTTTCTGATATTTGATCAACTTTTGTTAACAAACATCTGACAAAATGGAATTACCCTGAAAAACCTACCCCACAGTGACACGAAAAATGGACTAGTTTTTATCATTCTTGTGAGCGAAAAGAACAATATTCTGAGTTTTTGAAAATGTGTCAGTATTTGTTTGCAATACCTGCCCATAACGGGAACACCGAAAGGATATTTTCCTTGATGAAAGGATAGTGGAATAATTTTAATATGGACTGTTCTCAGTTTTATAATTATGTAACTGAAGTTAAAGCTTACTTTATGTGTAATAACAGTAATAAGTATTTCTTTTTTCATTATTGATTTAATGATTTTTTTATTGAATACCTTATTATTATAATCTATATCGTAAGGTGTTTGCAACTGTAATAAATTAACTTTTTTTAATAATTTTTTTTTATTTATCCATGGGTCTTAAACCGTGTTTTTATCTTCTAATGAAGCCTAATTTTCATCCAACATGGCATTCTCAACACCTGAAGTTAACTTTTGAGTTGATACACACGGTAACTATACTGCCCTCATAATTTAAATAGCCTTAACTCCGAAAAACCAAATTTTACAGGAATACACATTTACATCAGAATCATGTTTGAACTTTTAAATATTCATGATTCCATTAAAGACTGGCTTAGATTGATGGTATTGTTTAATAATTATGATTATCCATATGTTTAGCAAGAAATTTAACAGTAAAAGCAATAATAAAACTAAAAAAAAGGAGTTAAGGTCTTTTTGATTATGAACTTGGAGTATATTTTTAAAGATAAAAAAACCTTAATAATAATGTTTTACATGTGTTAGCTGCCTAATAACATGTGTTTTTACACATTTATTACATACATTAATTATAATATGATAAATTAGTATCTCTTATGATTTAGATATGGGGTAATCTGTTGAATTTTTAAAACTGTAAATACTACTTTAAAAATGAAAAACAACATTAACTATTGAATGCCAGGGGCATTTCATACTTATTTTAACGATTTGCAAAAAAAACAGTTACCCATAAAAACAAAACCAGCACCAATTAAACCACACTAAAACCAGCATGCCTTAAATTTTAAAAGACAATAATAACTTAAATAAACCACCCTAATTACGGTCACCTGCCTAATACCGGTCAGTGATTTTCAATCCTTATTAGTCCAATCCTAGTATAACAAAAATGTTTATTGATAACTAAATTTAATACCAAGATTCAATATTTTTTGACAAAATTTGTATTATAACCCTTTTTATTTTGATGTCTGGACAATTAACTAAGAATTGAAAATCAACTAGCCTACCAGTATTAGGCACGAGACCATGATTGAAAAACCTTAACTCCAGCTACTCATATGAATAATAAAACAAATAACCTTAACTCCGTGTCATAATACAAAAAGCTTTAACTCCAATGGACATAAGGCTTTTTGATTTATTATCAGGAGATAAGGTTATTTGAATTATTGCTCAGTGAATTTTGTGGACTTAAGGTATTTTTTAGTAATATTTTTAGTTAATTTAAGTAATTTGTGCATATATTTTGGGCAAAATTATTATTTTTTATGATGCAATAAGACCTAAAGAATCCAAAAATAACTTAATCTCAATTTCGAAAAAAATGGACTTAAGGCCTTTTAGATTATGAGGGCAGTATATAGTGTATAGTTTTTTTGAGTCTATTTACACTAAGAATTTTATGAACCTCATATCGTAGGTTGTTGTGCACATTGAGGGGGGGGGGGTACCAACGTAAAATTGTTGTGTCCCATATTGTCCTGAAGACGATCTGGTCACCCTAGTCCGGGCAGACCTCGGATAACCAAAAACTCGGATAATACGGTAGGCCGTGAGAAAACTAAACCATTGAGGTGGGAGATCCCGCTTCATTTACGTCGTTATAGGCTGATTTGGAGGCATACATACTTCAAAATCTATTTTATTTGGCTTTAAATAATATAGTTTTAAATAATCAAAGAAGATTTGATAACGTACCCAAATAAAAGAAATCTTTTACTGTACTAAAAATAATGCCTCTGAAGTTTTTTCATGCTCGCTTTTTTCATTGATTGTCTAGCCTCTTCTTTATTTGAGTGCTGTTGAGATACCCACTTTTCAATTTCCTATCTATTTTGTCTCCGATCCTTGACTAGTACCTTCCCCTCAATACCAATCACTTGCCACCAATCACCTCTATCTGATCGTTTAATTGCTTCCCGTTTTTGATTTAAAGGTAAATTAACACACTTTCCCTTTCCACTCATAATGACACGCATTCATAAAGTTTAACACCGACACTGACTAAGAACAAAATACAGTAGCAGAGCGAAGAAACAACTTGGGGAATGGATGGTAGTCCTAAATATGATACTGCGAGGAGGGGATTGTATTACTGACCAAAAACCGCTTCGTTATTCACTATAATACCCGACCGCTAAAGACCACCATACTATTGCGTTGGGTAAGGAGCGTAAATGTTTTCAGGGTGTACAAGGCAACAACAGTTTGTTTTCTTTCTGTTCAATCTAACACAAAAGTTTTTATTGTAAATTCGGTTATTGAGAAATCCTCCCAAGCTATCTTTATCGAAATCAATTCAGTTAAATCTTATCTTATTGAACGAGCAATTCTTGTGTAGTTGTTTATAAATTTATTTCGGGGATCTCGCTAACGGCTCAATGAAAATTTGCAGAGGTTTTTGGGCATCAGGATTCAAATGCGCTAGGTTTTATATCTGCAAAAATAATCTAATAAAATGTTAGAACTAATTACACTCATGTTTTTTTTTTTTTATTAAATAAACAGTTTTAAGATCGAAAAATATTCATAATTATTCAACTTGCGATTTGTATTTACATACATTTTCATAAAAATAAATTTAAATACTGAGCAATGCTC
>JAGFPH010027313.1:0-10071 GCA_018207615.1 Philaenus spumarius | reverse complement strand
TCTGTAAAATATTAGGACTTGTCTGCCAATTAATCAAAGAGCAGTTTTTCAGGCGATGGAAAATTTGGCCGTCAACAAATGATTAGAATACTGATCTAATAACTACATTAAATTAAGACAGTTTTCCTAATAGATGAGACAAGTATTGGCAGACATTTATTGGCCTACTTTATCATTGTAAATAAGTTGTATAGGAAAACATGTAACATTATAGGACTTTTCAAACTAAGTCCTGCATGCCAGTTATGCAACGTGTTAGATAGAAGAGATTCAAGGGTGAGTCTTCGAGTACCAGATTTTGGAAAGAAGACGTAGTCCTCGCTCTTGTGGAGCATAGTTCTGGAATTTTAAGCAAAGTTCTAGTGACATAATCAATCTGAGACTTAATCAACAGTATAAAACGGAGCTCGGAAAAGGCATAGAGGCTGGTATGTTTGGAGTAGAAGAAAATATTTTTCAATTTAACCTTTCCTAACACTTTTGCAACAGTAGTTGGCCAGAAGGAATGGTGTATTCGATATTTAGGTTATAAAATAAATTCGTGTCTTATTAGATTCCAAGAAAGCTGAAAAGAAAATTAAATTCTGCACTTATAAGATCACATTGATCTTAAAAAAAAATATTAGTCATCTGTTTATTAAAAGAAAAAAATATGTATTTAACTTAAACGTTTAAGTAAAATGTTTTGCGCAGTACGTATTGTCCGCGAGAAAAAAGATTTCCCCTGAGCTCTTGCCTATTCAAAAAATTGCAGGCGCTTATCTGAGTCGGCGATAAGCTTACGTTGCACACGGCATTCTGCGGTCACATTCACTGTGGCAAAACTTGTAAAATAGCCAATTGAGATTTTACTTTACTGTAGCGACTTAATTGTGTTAATAGTGTTAAGAAAACCATTAAGGTTTGATAAGCCTTCCAGTTTTAAAAACTAACTTTATTACAGTATAGGATTACTATATAAAGTTTGTTATTAAGAAAGAAAGTTGTTACTGTAAAATTTTGTACAGTTAGGCAGTAAGAAAAACCGTTATTGTATTTACAAGTAAGATTATACTTACACTTATGTACATAGTGTTTACAAGTTCTTAAATTACTATACAATATAAAATTGTAAACCATTTTAAATTTATATACAAAACTAGCAAAAGCTTGTTGATAGGCCTACTAAAAAACTGATATATACAGTAAATCCCTCCAATTTAATAACATTGTATAAAACCCACGTCGTCAAAACACTCACAAATACAACAAAACATACAAGATGGGATTTAAAAAATCTTTACTAGCAAAATGCACTTAAAATTTTCAGAATAATTAGATATAAATAAATATTTAATATTATACAAATAATTATAATCAAATTTAAACCTAGAGTAATAAAATTATTGATGACAAAAATAAAAAATAAAACATAATTTTAAGTTAAACTTGTAGACTAAATTAAATTTCACAGTGTTAATTTAAATGTAAATAGTTCAATTGTTTAAATTCAACTATTAAATTAACTATTCCCTAAGGCCTAGGGAAGGAAAATTTATATAAAGCAGTTTTTTTAAAAATATTTTATTTCAATAGTAATTATTATGTCATGTTCACATCTGCATATAAGCTAGTCATTATGTGTAAGTATTTATAACTTTTATGTGTTTTATTTTATAAGTATTACACATATTTTATTAAACTGCAGTATGTCAATCAAGTTTTGGTGGTTCATTGTAATAAATACAATTATTTTCAATAATGTGGCACATTTTGTTCAATTTCGTATTTATTTTTCAGAAATGTTTCATAGAATCAAATTAAAAGTATGCTAACATTAGTATATTGTATATTATACAAATAATTACAATCAAATTTAAACCTAGAGTAATACAATTATTGATGACAAAAATAAAAGATAAAACATAGCTTTCCTTGGCGGACTGGTCTAGCCCAAGTATTCTATAGCCCTGCACTTAACGGCTGTTCTACAGGGATTCCACATTAGCAGAAACAAAACTATGGGGCGCGAAAGGTTTGTACAACGCGGAGCGCCTGCAAATGCCGTGCGGTAACATACAAACACTGCTGCATACCGTCCTGGCTCAGAGGACTTCTTTCCTCTCGCGGACAATAATGGAATGTTGGGTCACACTGACTAGTGATAATACAAATTTGAAATTGATTCTTTGTTCTCAAACAAAGTGTTGTGTTTATTTACTAATGTTTGTAATTTATATTTATAGTTTATTTATAGTTTGTGTTTTAATGTACTGGGATTGAGTATTTGTGTTTCAACAATTGACTATGGATTATACGGCTGTGAAATTTGTGAATGGCTAAGTAGCCTAAATGGCCATCGAACAGATTTACAAAATTATAATATTAGAGAAATTAAGTCACGATAGTTTTGTTATTAAATGTTTACTTTTCTGCTCGTTGTTGTTCATGATAGCATAAAGGGATATTCTGTGATGTTTTACATTCAACGAGTTTAAGGAATATAATTGTATAATTATTGGATAGTTTTATAGCAATAATAAAGAACCACAAGACTAAACCGAACTGCTGTGTGGTAAGTATCGTTTGTCTTCTAAGCCAAGAAATTTAATAACTGGACTATAAATTGCCCTTCAGCCCCGGCGCAACGGGAAATCAAATAACCTTCTCGACCCTTATTTATTGTAGGACAAAGTAATTGACTGGTAATATAGTTACTGCTGATAAATTGCACTTATCAAGCTAATTTCTTATTGAATTAAAGTTTTAGTAATGTACTGAGTATTACTTTTAAATAAACTTATAACAATTAATTTACTTAATTCGCCATTATTGTCAGTTATAAAGGATTAAAGTTATTCATTATTTTGAAACAGTTTTAAGTTCGGAGTTACTAACACCTTTTTTCATGTGTGTTACAATAAAGAGAAAATATTTATACATGAATTAGATGTTTCAAATAAATATTTGTTTAATTTCCTTTGTCAAACCAGAAGCTTGCCTGTCCATGAGAAACAAATTTACCTGAATTGTTTTACCTATTTTGAGTAAAATTTAGAATGAAATTGTTTCATTTGGTTACATTTTGGTTTTTACGAAGTATAAAGTCTTATCCGTTTTTTAATAAAAAAAAAAAAACTAGTTCACAATTTAGCAATATCATTTTGAAAAAAAAACTCACAAAACGTTTGTATATGGTAAAACATAATTAGTTTTATTTAGTCTTAAAACGTACTTTATGAGTATACGTTTGGGTAAGTTATATTATTCATTTTAAAAACTATTTCACAAGGTGTAAAACATGTTTTAATTTCATTAATAGAATATTAGGAGTTTTTGAAACGTAATTTTGTATTCTAATTTAACACACAACTAATACACGCTTTTCGTTCGGCATAGTTTTATTTATTTTCATTGAAGCACTGAAGGTTTACTAAATTGAAAGTAAATTGAAAACTCAACAACAAGACATCTAGATCTGCAGAGACAAGGGGAAGTAGTTTGTAGAAACGTGATTAAATTACTGAGATGAAAAGAAGACTTTTGTTTTGTACAAAGCTTTATTTAAGTAACAGAACAAGTTCAATATTAGTTAGTTATGAATTTAGATGGATTAAGAGTACAGAAGTCAAACAATTTAACTCGTAGAATGTTAGTAAGTTAAAACAAATGGTTCCCAAATTATGTTTTTATCAGGAGTATACATTTAAGTGTATGATTGTGCATTGTATATTGATGTTATATAAATTTAATCTTTATCTGTAAAAGAAAATGATGTCAAGATGACATCCAAGTAAATGTTGCGCATGTCATTTGATTTAAATATCATATTCCTAAAACAATAAACTATTTAAATTATACATTTAAGTAATCTTGTTTAGACTTTAATAGTTAAAACATTATTTGTTGTTAAATAAATATTCTGCAAGATTGCAATAAGAAATATCTTAAAAGGAAGGGACTTGCCAACAAATTTGTTCTCAATAACAGCACAAACGTTGTTAGAGCTTTTTTATTTAAAACTAATCACATCTTACAGTATTTTACACCTTTTACTATTATTCTAGCTATTTATTATCTTACTTTTGCTATTTATATAGAGTTATGATCGTAAAAATCAGTAACATTGAAAAAGCCTCTCCTTTTCCGGAACAGACACAATATGTCAATTTAATCAAAATGCAGGCACAACCTAAATTTTCTCTTTTGTTTGCAGTACAATATTTTGGGTTTTGTTTCAATATATATTATGTAATTTGTACAAACATTTTTTACGTTTAGTTTATTCATATAGTTTTTAAATCGTTTATATCTTCAGTTATAATTAGTTTAGTTTTTATTTAAGAAGTATCTTTTGTTTAAATTTGAAGTAAAGTATTGTAATCGTATACAATTATGTTAGTTAAGTTGGAGTAGTTTTTAGTGAGTGCCATCAATGTATGTTAATATTCCTTAGTTGTTAAGTACAAAACCTATTTAGTGCCAAATATACAACTACAGCAATTGTATTAATGATTAACTTGAATTGCATTGACCACATTGCATAATTAAACTTATTTCGTTTTTATAGGAAAGTAAATTTCGATAATGATGTGCCTCACGATTACAAGTTGGTATTACGTTATAGGCAATCAAAAAATAAACTAAAAACATGGTTGTTTTATCTTTGGAATGATTATGTTGAGGGCTTATTTAGGGTAGTTGAGTAATGTGTAATAATTATAAATGCGATATGTATGTTCATGTGTACGTACAGAGGTGTTTGCCTGTCTTGATCGTGTGTGTGTTTTTTTTATAGTACTAAACATTTGTCATTGTTTTGTCCAGCATTCCTTAACTGGGCTCCAGCATACCGACAAGGAGTTAATTAACTGTCTCCTTTGTGTGTTATTTATTTGTTAATTCCTTCTTAGCAGTATCTATTTTGTTTAAGCATTAATTTATGTTAGTGTTTTTACATGTTTTTCAAGATTGTTTTAGTTTGCTTTTTTCGTATATAAATTAGGTTTCTAGTATTGTAAGAGGACAAGAATGGATTAATAAAAAATATTTGATTTGATAATCAAATAAGAATGAAGCAAACAAAAAGTTACATTTAGGTAATACAATTATTGATTCATTTAAAAAGCAATTACCAAATGATATAATTACAATAAATTCGTTTCTTATAGTAATAAAAATAAAAATTATAATCTAATAAAAACTAAATAAAAATGAATGAAATACAAATAGCAAAAATAAACTAAATACAAAAGAAATATCAAAATAGGTAAAAATTTACAAAACTAATTTAACTTTATTATTTATTATCATAAATAAATAAAATTTAATCCTGTGCTTTATCTATTTATTACAACAATTTTTATTCACTTATAAACTGAATCGTGGATATAAAAATGATATTTATACTTTCCCTTTTTTAATATACTTTTAGTTGTTAATCAAGGCAAAAGGTGAATATATAAGGTACAATTTATCGTCCAATCTGAGCAATTTGTCGTTAGATCAACAAAATTGTACAAATAAAACGGTTCGTTAGTCGACTGTAGAAATTAATTAAGTTGTACGATAAATCCGGCAATAACTTGAAGCTATAGTTTTTGCCGTTTGACATAAACACGACGATTTATCTGAGGATAAATTCGTCAAAATATCTGCATTACTAAATGCTAAAATCTCATCTCGTACCTCTTCAATTTCAATATTTAATCGGCCATATTTTTTTGAAATTTCGAAAGATCACCGATCACAGATCAATTGATAATATTTGACCCAATAACCGTTACAAACAACACACACGTACAAATATATTGGACCGTTTAATTTGACCAGAAATATTGGTACAATAAAACCTTGCGGTAAGTTCATGAACGATTAAACTGAGAGATTGTTCTAAGCAATTTATCTAACGATTATTTGTAACAATTTATTGCGACAATAAATTGTTCCGTGTATATCCAAAAATTTCATGACCAAATCTTTATTCGTAATAAAATAAAAATGTTGTTGAAAAGTTTTAGATGGAATTATTATTTTTGTAAACTTGATTTTAATATATCGGGTGGCATTATATTAATACAAGCACGGATTATTAAACCACTGTATTAGCGCACAAAAATTACTATTATAGAATTAGGTTAGGTTTGATAGAATAAACTTTGAACACAAAATCTCACAACTAATACTTTTATTAACTCAAACGCGTTTCAACGACAAAGTCGCCATCTTCAGTGATGCACGAGCTACAATAGTCAAACTATAATTAAACTAACAGTGTTTCCTGTCCTGTATTTATACAGAATACAAAGGGGCGTGGCTTAAGACTATGTTACATTAGTAGGCGTTACCAATTGCCTCGCGTTATTATAACTAGCCTAACATAACCTATATAACCAATCAAGTTACTAACGTAATAATAACCTTAAACAAATCAAAATTTATTATTTACAATTATTTTACTTTGTTTGTTAATATAAAAAGTTTCCCAAGCATCTATTATGTTAAATTTAGTTACACTTTCAATAATACAGAGTTTTCTATTTTAAAATTATGGTTCTCATCTAAACAATGTTTAGCCAGATTTTTCTGGGCTATTGTACGTTCTGGCCTTTCGCGAAAATGTTATAGCAACCCCTAAAACAATAAATATTAATTCTTCAAACTTCCAGCAAATCTAATGAGCTGACATTTTGCCCTTATTAATGCCATTTGTTATATAGTAAAGAAATAATAAATCATGCAATTTAAATTTTTACTTCTAATGAGTGAAATGGGGTAAACAGCTTTTCACAAACAAAATAATTGGTTAGGCCTATACTTCCCACGAACCTATATGTTGAATATAGGTTATACATTTTGTATTTATTTTTTTCATAATCGGTAAATTGGAAGAGTAACGCATTAGCATTTTCGATTACTTGCATCAAAGAGTTTAACGTTAAAATGGAAAGGGAAGCAATAAATAATAATAACTTCCATCTATTTCCTTAAGCCAGAGAGCTAAACTGTGCTAAACTAATTTCTTAAATGGTACTAAGAAAACATATACCAAACACATTTTTGTTACCCGTGACAGAATTACTGTCAGTAAAAAAGGGGTTATTATCTTTATATATTAAAAATAATATCTACTAAAATATATTTAAAAAATAGAAACCAGTTGAATTTCCATTAACCTCATCTAAGGGATAAAATGAGGCAACACCTTTATGTTCCCATTACTTTAGGTAGAATGTACTCAGAATTGTAACATTTTTAGCATGGGTGGAACTGAGGAGGACTGGATGCGCTTTCAAACATGAATTTTATTCATTGCGTTCATTTGCTATCTGATGGAAAACACGATTTTAGCGAATACCGTCGCACAGCTGATCATGTATGTAAACATTGATTGATTTAAAAGTATTGATATATATGGACGAAACTCACTACGAAGCGGATTTTTATGTCAGGAAACTCAGACCTTATGTCGGATTTGAAACACAATTATTTTACCCAATATTCATTTCTTAAACCTTATCTTTTTTGTCGGCTTAGTCACGGGTGATCTATAAATATATTTATTTTTTGGAAATTCAGCATATAGTAGTTTTATTTCGATTACCTTCTCAGGTGTGACGATAGTTTTGTATATTTATCAGACATTCTCTAACTGATTTACATATTCAAAATGATTTACATTTATGTAACGCGCGCCAAGAAACTGCAAACACTGTACAAATAACACATTAAACTTTGACACAGTACACATTTAAACACACAAAATATACACAAAACACATGAAGCGTGTATACTCCTACACCCTACACAACACGTAGATCTACTCAGTCCTTGAGTCAGTACTATACCTTGCAATGTGATGACTTTACGTTGGGAAGTTTATGTTCGGGGATTCGGCTCTGATAATACAGTCAAATAATGTGCTGGACTGAAAATGGAATTTATCGTTTAACAATTAACTTGGGTCTGAAGTTGTAGTTTTATAAACGAGGAATCATTTAATGACATTTGCAATTGGTCCTTTGGATGAATTGTTTAGAATGTTCATGTTTTTCAGATATTCGTGTTCTTATGTTCACTATTAAGGTGCCTATTAAGTGTTCAGCAAATTGAGAATGGGTTAGGTTGGCCAATGTTCTTGTGAATCGTGTTTTGAATGTTCGTCAAGTTTTACTGACATAATGTTTATTGTAATTTTCACAGGTTATTGCGTATGTATGCCACTTGCTTTGTAAGTGAAATTTTCTTTAGGTTTAGTATTAATTGCTGTATTCAAGTTACTTTTTGTTTAAAAAGCTGGTTTTAGGAAAAATATTTTGCGACGTTATTTAGTATTTCGTGGTATTCAATATTAATAGGTTATATTTTAGTTTATATTTGGAATGTTGATTATAAGTTGGTCTATTTTTGTAATATCTATTTGAGGTTGCTACGTGTTTTATTGCATTTTATTGTTTAAATATCTTTGTACATCAGTATGACCAGCGAATACGCTGACAGTTTATGTTGTATGGGTGATTAGAGGAAGGGCGTATGGTATGGTTTGTTTGGATGGGTTTCCTGTATACTTTAAATTAAAATTTTGTGTTACGGAAGTTTATGAAGGAAGTTTAAGCTATTTACAATTTTTGTTTAACTACTTAGTTTGAGGGAGTACTATACTTAGATAATTTTTAAACATCTTTATTTGGCTCTTCTTTTAAGTGAATACCTTTGAAGAGGAAAATTGGATTCTGGATATATCTGATACAAACGTTTATTATTTCTTTTTAAATGTATTAATCGGATTCATTATGTATATACCAATGTACCGGTAAAAAAAACACTTAAATGTCTTAAAAGATAATAACACATTGGATACTGATACATTCCAAGATTTTATACATATTATTAACCCTTGCAACAACGTGCTTCAGCCAAAACTATTTTGAATTTAACAACAAACAAAAGTATTGGCTATGAGATATCCACTCTCAATCATCATAACAGAAATACATTTTAATATCTTTATTCTTCTAATTATTTTTCCAAATATAGTAGAAATGTACAACCAAAATCGGTATTAGGCTACTCTTAGCCATACGAAAGAAATCAGACTTTATAAACATTCAAAGATATTAACGACAGAGCCCTTATCAATATTATTACATTTCACAACGACCACCTGTTTAGAAATATGTTTTACAACTGCTGCTGTAAATCTGATTATATTGTTGTGAACGGTAGTTTTAAACAATATCGTTATAAATAATGTATCAAACAATTGTTAGGTGATATGTGCACCAGAGTATAAATGCATATTTAACCAATGGATGTGTTAATTCTTTTGTGTTGTAAAACTGATAATATACGCCTAAAAAAAGAAAATGTTAAATATATTGTGAAAAAATTTAAATTTAGAAATTATAAATAATGGTTAAATGTATAAAGTAATGTTTAAACTAGTTGAATCTTAATTTCGATATATGTAAAGCAAATAATATTATCAGAGATAAATTATTATTATGCTTTAACATGCCTGTAAAACATTTACTATAGAAGCTGAAAAATACATGTGCAAAACAATAGTATGTATAAACTACGTTGCATTTACTTTATAATATACAGTTTATGTGAGGACACTTTTGAATACAAGGTTGAAGGCAAGTAAGAAAGGGGTAATTTCTTGATACGCTGTTTCCAAGTATTTTTTAACTTGAATGGTTTTGTAATGAGAACGTTAAATAGTGTATAAACGTTAAACTAAATTGGATAACAGGATTAGAGGTGTTCTTTAATCAATTAATGCAGGATTAGATAGTCCAATTAACATCTATATAATCCTAGTACAGTAATCTCTATTCCCTAAGTGCTTGGTATACAAGTTGTGTTCTAGAATTCTGAGATAGTACTTGCTATTAATTCGCAAACTCCTATAATGTTCTCTTAATGTTAAGAACGAATGTGGTCGTATTTAAATCTTGAATGCATGTTATATCACTTGATTATAATATGCAAATTGAATTATTTATTTATTGTAGATTATTTGAGGAATTTGATATTTATAAATATTCCAGAAAAAGGATATATTAAATGATAAAATAAAATTTAACT
>JAGFPH010027309.1:0-10072 GCA_018207615.1 Philaenus spumarius | reverse complement strand
TGAAATCCAACTTTTTACTTTTTCTAGAGTCTATATAATGATTAAAATGTATTAATTTTGTTAGTTCATTTCAGATTAAAAGAGAACTTACAAATTGTACAGTTTGGTCTTCATTTTTAAACGGATTTTAATTACTTGACAGCATTTTGTTTTAATATCCCATTCAACCTACATTATAATTTAAAATTTTTGATATTAGGTTATTTATTTCCTAAAATTTCAAGGATACATATTATATACATATTATATAATGTATATTTTTCAAAAAATCCACTGCCTCATTTTAGTATATGCATTTTTGTGACACTGGAATTATAGAACTTTCTCTTACATATGCAGAAATGAAAAATATCACATAACATAATGCGAGATAGGCAAATTACGAATTAAAGTTTATTTCTTTACTATTTCTATATTATAATTACATATTCGCTATAAGTTTATAGTGCTATAATTTATTTTCAATCTTTATTTATGTATTCATTTATATTTTGTGTAAAACAAAATTTGTAATGAGTGAGTATGATTCTAGGTTTACCGTTTATACATTCTCTTTTATTTTAATATCGTCAGTCCTCTGAACGAAACCAATAATATTAGAAATGAAGCGAGTAAAAGAATGTATTTACTAAATAAAGTTTATAGAATCGTTTACATGTAGTATTTGTATGTATTTTTAAATAGTTGCTCTTTAAAAGTATTGGACTATATTTTGTTAAATTTACCATATTAAGCTATAATAAAATCATCCTTGTGTTTTAGGGAAATTAGAAGAATGTTCATCATTCTTGTCATTTAATATTTTAACCGTCACATAATTACTCGATTTTCAGAAATCTTAAAATCATTTAAAAAATTGTGAAATAATATTAGTAATAATTAACAGTAAAATTACACATACAAATGCTAAATTTTTTAATATGATAATTTAAAAAATAGATATTATTTGTCAAGTTCTTTATAAAAAAAAAATATTAAAAATTTAATAGTATCATAAAAATAAAACTAATTGAAATTAATTTACAATTTGTATTGTACTGTTTTGTTAAAAATAATTATTTAAAATAGTTTATTTATAGTTTTGCTTGTAGTATTTTTTTTTTTTTTAGTATTTCGTGTCTAAAATACTTCGAACTTATGTGTCTCTCTGCATAGAATATATACTTATTATTTATTATTATAATAAAAAATGCAGTAAAAATATTTTAACAAAATATATATTGCATAAAAAATATTACACAAATCAGACAAATTGTGTACATATTGGTGTTATATAGTTTTATTAGTTCTTTGTTTGTGTCGTATTCTATTTAATGTGAATGTGCAATCAGTAGAAATTAAAACGATCTTTACATTTATTATATTGTAATAAATGCAGTAGTAAATAACAGATAAGGCAATTTTGAGTTAGAAATTTTCTTTGCAACAATTGATATAAAATGAACATATTTTGTTTCAACATGGTTTAAGAAAGTTCGGGGGCACCGACCAACCAAATTAAAAACCTCAAACAGTACTTGATTGTTTAAGGGTCAAATTCCTTAAACTATTTGTGTTAGTTTGTCATTGGTAATATCACTAAATATTATTCAAAACTATATTTTGCTCTTTACAAATTGGTAATATAAATAAAACTAATACACCATTTTAATATTACAATATAGTTGTTATTAGTTCAAGCTAATCGTATTTTATGTAGAAGCTGATGTAAAATATTGCCATTGCTAAGTTGACCTCAGTAGTTTAAAGAGATTGCTTAAATTGGGTTTAATAACTAGCTATAACGAGTAGTCCAACATTTACTAAAACCACAAGTTAAAGTTTGTGCTATAACTCTCTAATAAATCGCAATGTGAAGCTTTGTTAAAATTACAGTAACTATAAGAAACTTATATCACTTCTATTAACACAATACAAGTCTGTATGCAGTATATTATATAGTATCATAGATGTTTTAGAGTAGGCCTATAATTAATAGTCATATACTTTATTACGCCTATCTGGATAGTTGAGAAAAAGAAATTAGATACGTGTATTTTTGATTAGTTTTGTAGTATATAACATGTGCATGAGAGTTTAATAGGTGACCATAAAAAACCAGAAGGCAAACAAATGAACTCAAACCATTTAAACAATCATTCACATTATTAACTTGAACTTTAATGGTATCTTAAAACTTCGGTGTTAGAAGTATTACCTCTCAGCAAAAAGATCGTATTACAACTAAACACAAATAACAAAGATCTTTTTATTCGAAGTTTACGTAATTATAAATTTAAAGTATTATTAGCCAACAAAAGTTTATTCCAGAACTTTTTTGAATGATATTTAAAAGAACAAACGGCATGTATGGATTTTCAAATTAAGTTTAAGAAAGAACTAACTCATACATACTTAAGACGAGTCACAATATACTTAACCTGATAATGAAATGTAGTATTATGTTCTAATCGAAAAGAGTGTTGACAGGAGTCTTAAAGGCGAATTAATAATGGTAAATTTATAATAACTATGTATAAACTTGGAATAAATAGTCAATTTAAGCATGATGGAATCATCAAATACAATGGTTGTTGACCTAAATTAAAGTAAACACGGAGTATGCCTAACCTAAAAATATTATATGACTAATAACAAATAAATAGACTTAATATAGATGAGAATGTATTTAATGTGATAAAAATAATAAAAAAATACTTAAATAATAACAATAATAATACTAACTGGGGGGAATTAAAATTGTAATAACACATCTATATACAAACATGTGTTAAGACGAAATTGAATAGTGTAATAATTGAATTGTAAAAATATAATCTAACATCTGATTACCTAGCGGACAATTTATTTATGCAACAGCGTGATACGAATGGAAAAGCAAATTAGGAAGTAGGAAAACTAAATACAAAGAATTATAAAATAAGTAATTAATGAAGAAAGAAGTAAAAAAAAGTTAAATTTTAGTATAAAAAATATTGTTAGAATGGTCTGGCTTGGGTAAATATAATTTCATTAAGCGTACGTACAAAGTTAAACGTTAAAAGATTAAATACCGATGAAGAATAAATTGACGAATATTAAGGGGACAAATGCTAATGAAAAAAAAACATTTTCAGTACTAACATAGAATTAAATTTTTAAAGACGTATATTTTCAAGGTAGAAGAATTCGAATCAGTTATTTGTTAAAAAAAGAACTAGAAGATTTATATCAAATTCGTAAGGAAGAGTGGTATTTTGATGGGAAGATAAATCGACCAAAGAAGGTACCAAACAGTACGACAATTTATATTTCCCACATTTTCTGTAAATGTTTAGAAAAACATTTGACAAAAAATACTTGAATTGAAGTCGACATCAATAGTGTTTTTCAATTATATAAAATAAACTAAAAACAATAAACTATTAAAATTTTCTATAATCTAAATACCAAGCCATAGTTTAATTTATTTATTTTCTATGCACATGTTTGGTTTAAGATATATTTTAGAAAAGCAAATATAAAGGCCTAGAACCAGTTAACCCGAGATAAAATAACTATTTTTTTATAATTTTAAGCAATTATTAATAATTTATATTTAAAGATAAATAAACTACAAATTGTTATTGTTATATAAAAAAAAGTAATTTGTATTGATTTGTAAGAGATATAATAGCCACTAAAGAACGTGAACTTGTGAAATATGACGGATATTATTAGGAATTGTATAGATTTTGCTATCCAATACGAAGGAATTGTGTATACTGTATATGCACATTGATTGTCAGCCGAATACACGTCAAAATAATACATATCAGGAAACAATATGTATGGGAATTGGAGCGAGTAGGGATGGAAACCTCATTTTGTTACACATTGTTTTATATAAAAAGTTATTGTTAAACTGCAAGCTCTGCTTATATCAGTTAAATGACATGTATACTGGTTAAATAATAAAAGCAATAAATGTGTCAAAATTTAAAAACTTAGGCAACAACCAACACAAAATTAATAAAGATGTATATGAAAGCATTTCCTTTATCCAGTTTTCAATCTTTTGCCAGGAATTTTAAAAGCATGTAAGATGGTTTGACTGACTGTGCATTTAGCATGTAAATGTTTGTAAGTCTTAATTTGGGTTTTAAACCAGTTTTGATTTTCGAATCAATATTTTCTTTGCATGAGAGCTGACTAAAGAGACTTGGTTGAAATAACTTCAGAAACGTTTCACGAGTTTGAATAAAATCTATATTTAATAGTAAAACATTCTACATATTATAAAAAAGACAAAAAAATATTTTATTTTTTTAAATTAATTCCTTAAATTAGCCACACGTTGTGAAGCCAATTTATAGTATAAATTGATCAATTTTCAAAGACTCACTTTGTGAAGTCAGGTAACTTTTAGTGAAAATACTTAATAAGCTAGGTCTGTTTTTAAAAAGAAATCAATAACTAGGCCTTTGTTTTACAATATTGCTTTATTATAGGCAAAAGTCTTACTGGTTCTTTTACTGTATGCTTTATTCAGATTTACAGGTTTACAATAATTATAAGTTTATAGAGCACTTAAATATATAATCACATGATTTTATATTAATAAAACAATAAAATATATTCATAAATGCCAAATTATAACTCTATTATCTTGGGTTAAAAGGATCCTGGTCTATTAAATATGCAATCAGAAATATAAAACTTAGGTCTATATAGGATGAAATATCTAAAGCTAGTGAATGTTACAAAGTGTTAAAATAGTTCAAGTTCGTTAAATAATTACAAATTGATATCAATGATGGTTGATTTTAGTTGATTATTGCTCACTTCAAAATGAAAGTCACTGTTTTACAGTGGGTAATAAAATTTAGATGGGATATTATCTTTCCATAAGTTCAAATTTGATTTGGTACTTTACCAATTATTTAATTATGTAAATTTTATAATTCTCATATCTTGATGGTATTTTATCTATATATTCTTCCTTTATTTTTCTAAAAGTATATTTTAACTTATTTCACTTGAAATTATTTATGAGTTTATTAAGTACGTCCGAACAGTATAAGGTTTAATGCTAAAGTACCAATTTTAGTTCAACCATTGCCGGGCTTCCACATACAGTGCTGTTACAAGTATCTCTAACAATTGTTTTCGTTACTTAGTCCCATATCTATGACCTAGCTGGTGTTTCTGGTCACGTACACAAACTATTTTACAAAGTTTATTTTTATTGGTTTTTATCGGAGATACTTATGTTTTCACAATGTTTATAATGATATTTAACCTTTATTAGCCTTAATTTGTCCGAAATACGTAATTGTTTGCTTTTGTAAATTCATATAACTGTATCTTTGTTCACTACCGAACGCAATCGTAAACAGCTGTTCTCTATGCATCTACGGATGTCGCGTCGTATTAAGTTAGTCATGCAACTTCGCATATCGTAGCACTTTTACCAATAACCTTACTTTGTTTGGTTTAACACTTTTTCAATTTTATAACACTTTGTTTAATAAACTATACATTGCTTTTGAAATTTAACTCTATTACAACTTATATTACACGAATTATACTATACGCTAATAATATTTCGAAATGTGAAACATTTTAAATACGTAAATAGGCTTATGCATACTTGCAAATTAAACTTGGCTTGTATATAAAAAGGTAAGTTAAGTGTTATTTAGTTATAATATGAGTGTTTATCGTTATTTCTTTATTATATACAATTTCCTGAAGTGAATTTACTTGTGTTTAAATGATTTTGTCTAGATCGAATTTTGAGGTTAAAATTTAGGCTACCTTGTTAACATTATTTTCACAATCTTTTAAGTTGGTTTACCAGGACCCTTTAATTTTTTGTGACTTTGTTTATATTCCAACTGGGTCAAATGTTATAATATAATACACTAACTTGATAGGTCAAATTTTACGAATT
Source organism: Philaenus spumarius (assembly GCA_018207615.1). Lineage (NCBI taxonomy): Eukaryota > Metazoa > Arthropoda > Insecta > Hemiptera > Aphrophoridae > Philaenus > Philaenus spumarius. Next base: position 4,158 of record JAGFPH010027309.1, on the reverse strand, counting down.
TATTAACATTTAGAATTGTAATTATTGAATTCACTTACACAATTTGAATTTACGTGATACTACTTCGAAATGACAATCCGTACTTAAGAAACTGTACAAATTAGTTAGTATACAATTTTTTAACATTTAATTATAAAATTAACTGTTTTTCTAAATTTGTATTAATGATAAGTTGCAATGCATCTACTAAACTAACTTCACCCTAATATTTTGATACTTATTATTTTTAATGTATAATGATGCTAATTTTAACTGTACCAAGGTCTTAAATTGTGATTTGATTTTATTATATTGATTACGTATTTATTAACTCCATTATTATTTCGTATCTATTAACGACTTATTCTTGAGATCTGTATTAATATAAATTTATGAAATTTTTAATTTACTCACTTACTATAAATATGGTTTTAAATATGCACTTTATGATCATTATTTAATGCACTAAAACGAATGACTTGGATTGGAATATATACATTGTGTTTTGTTATTAATATAATTATTTAATTATTTTGGAATATTGGTATTTATCAATATATCCCTGACAAGAAAATTAATCTTGAATATTATCTAATTATAACTATTTAAAAGTGATTCATTTACAAGTAATTTCATGCTAAATGACACCAATCCCCAAAAAACTGCTGAGCTTTTACCAATTTATTTATGTATGTTTTTACAATTTATTCATTATGATGTAGCCAATATTGAAGGTAATGACAAAATAACACTGTATTTCTAGAAACAAATTTATGTATTTTAAGAAAAATAGGGAAAACAATAATAGAATTGTACAACAAAATACGATACATCAAGAGATAATAAACTTTGTCACTTAAAAGTTACAAAAGAAAATCCCGTATTTATAAAATCGTCTACTGAGTACCTACTTTCCAAACTGAATCTAATTATATATTGTATACAAATAACGTTATGTAAATATATGTTATTTTGTTTGTATTAAAAGTGAACAAGACCTATTTATTACGACACTTTAATTATTTTTCTAGCTACTTACAAAGCTTATTAATTACAAAAATAAGTTTTGTTTGAATATAGTCAGGCATTATGAATTATTAATTCAGCGTATGATGTAAAACTCTCTTTAAATATTTATTTTTAACACCAAAAACACTAAAACATTAAAACTCTGTATTTATTTTGCTCCTCTTACAAACAAAACACTTAAGTGGAAACGCAATGGTTTTGAACTTTTGAGTAGTTATTTTGTACCAATACATGTAATTAATTATGTTTACTATTACATCTCAGTGTGAAAATATAAGCTTCGAAATTATATATATATATATATATTTTTACACTCATTTTAGTTTTTAACTTCCCCAAAAATACTGTTATAAAAATTACACAATTTTTAAAATGTTCCAGGTATCAAGTACTTTCAGTGACAATCACGATAGAAAAATAGTTTGTCAAAGAATCAAAATTACTATACCGTTGATTAATTTGTCAACCTATTGGTAAAAACACAATAAGTTAGTTTTGTTTATTACTACAACTCTAAAATATGCTAAAAACCACTTTCGGAAAGTTTAGCTAGAAAGATTGTTTTAAAATATTAACTATTCAATCTTCTGTACTCATGTGTTAATAATTATTATTCTGAGAAACTTTAAACTTTTAAATTGGAAATGTTAATAATAATATTGGTTTACTAGCCATTGGTTATTGTTCTTAAAACTTTTAAACTGCTACAAACCATATAATTCAAATGGGATGAAATTGTTGTTGGCTAAACTTGGCATTCTTATGTTAGGATGTCAGGTAGGATGTCTGTTTTCTAGCAAAAATTATTAAGTTATTAAAGTTTTATCTTTTGTTGTTATTATTTTGTGTGCAAAGATATTCCTCCAGTTGTGTTTTTAATATTATCAAAATGGCATATCTTAAATAAAGAAATATTTTATAAGTCTAGGACTAAAGAATTATTTTGCACAAACTAAATTAGAATCATTTATAGTAGTGATACATAACATACATACATGCAACATAACTCAAAAATATAACCAATTCTGGATGCTTGTTTCTAAATAGTATCTAAATACAGTTTCGCAATTGATCCTTCAATTACTGCGAACTTTATTACTGCGGTGATAAGGAATTTCATGTTTTTAATTTATAATATCTATTTTTTCTTTGATATAAAAATTTTAATGTTCAAAAATTATATTCAGTTTTCTGTAGTAGTATATGTAAATTTTAGTAGCAAAGATAATACATTTTAGTTAAGATATAAAACAAAGTTTTTATTCATATCGTGTGCATAACCCTGGAGTTACTGATAAACTCTTAAATCATTTATTAACCTAACTCTTAATATCAACATATATATGTTAAATCATGAATTAATTGACGAAAATCTTTTGCATGATTTACCAATTTGAAATATTCGATAAATGTGTACATTGCACAAGATAATCAGACATTTCCTTGTCATATTTTTGCAAATATTTTGATATTTATAATTAAAATATAGTTTTAATACAAACATAATTGGTTGCTGTAAATTCATAACTAAATGAATAATATTAATATATGTATCATGTATATACTTACACAGTAATAACGCTATAGGCCAATACAGTAGGGGGAAAAGCGGGTGCAATCCGCCATTTTGTTTTATGACGTCATAACCTGAAATGGCGGGTGCAATACGTCACAACTTTTTATGACGTCACAACCTGAAATGGCGGGTGCTATACGTCACAACTTTTTATGACGTCACAACCTGAAATGGCGGGTGCAATACGTCACAACTTTTTATGACGTCATAACCTGTGTGACGTGGGTGTGTGTGACGTGGGTGTGTGTGACGTGGGGTAGTGACGTAGAATTGTGACGTGGGTTAGTGACGTGGGGGTAGTGACGTGGGAAGTATGATGTGTGTGATAGAAAATTATGTTGTCTCTCTCTCTTATACTAACCATCTCGAGGATCTAACAAAGTTCTGAGTTCATATAATTTTGTCAGAACTATTTTAACAGTGTACTTCGGAGGGGGTTTTAAAGTATGTCAAGGCCACGGTATAGACGTAAAAAAATAAGTACTCCCAGTGATCGTGATCGATCACTGGGAGTACTTATTTTTTTACGAAGCGATTGAAAGCTTAAAGTCGATTTCCAATTTACGGTATATTATAGAGAAGTAAATTTCTACAATAACACCGTACGACTTGTAGCTATCGCTTCAGGTTCTAACAAAGAACTTTTAAGCTGGTTTCCACACCACAGTTGACTTTAAAAAAAAATCATGCTGTACAGATTTTAGGCGAATTTATAGCTGGTTTCCACACCACAGTAGATTTTAAAAAATCATGCTGTACAGCTATCCGGCGCATTGATACTTTTTTAACGTGGTAATCTCCCCAGGAGGTATACTGATCCACGTGACGATTTTAAAATGTTTGCTAAGATAGAAACACTCTTGCGAATGAATCTATTTTTTCTCTGCATACACCGCAGTTTGTACAACACAGAGCACAAGAAACACAAGATATTTAATGTTTGCAAGGATAAAAAAGTACTTGCACTTCATCCGATAAACAGATTTTACACTCTGTTGTAGGTAAATTTGGAAGTTGACGTTTCAAATTGGAGGGGTATCCACAAACCTTATCGATAAATCCTTTTCCTTTAGTCACCAAAACAAACGCACACGTGTTACTCCATTTTGCGTGTTCGATCCAAGGATGATCATTGTCTTTCCAACCTTTTAAACCAATTCCACAGCAAAAACATATTGTCTTATCCTCCTCACCTGCATAAAAGAAACCAGCATCGCTAAACATTTGAGATTCAGTCTTCAAAATTTCAGGACTGTTTTTAAACGTATCCAATCTAGAGGAATTGCTTTGATAACTTTTAAAACACACGTTATATAAAGTTAAAGAAGTTGTATCAGGTATTATTGGTTTTAAATTTTTTCTAAAATGCACTTCTTTGCTGGTAACACGATGCGAATCGGAGTTAGTTTCTAGTTTGACTGAAATCAAATCGCTGTCGCTAGCATCAACCTTAACAGCGGTAGTATAAAGTATCGATTTATTCGATGATGTTGAAGACTGTTTGCAGATATCGATAACAACTGTAACAAACTCCTTACCTGTGTCAGCCATTTTCAGGGAGTTGTTTCCTGTAC
>JAGFPH010027308.1:0-10073 GCA_018207615.1 Philaenus spumarius | reverse complement strand
GATACTATTTCTATTATAGTATACTCTTACTATAGGGATACTCTGGGATACTATTTCGTCCAAGATGTTTTCTCTGTATTTATATAAAGACAGCGATCACATCTGGGATGAAATAGTAAGATCATGATGGCAAAATCACCTAGTTAAATGAAGAAGAAAATATATATATTTTATTTACATTAGAGTGATACAAATAATATTTTGAACTAATATTAAATTTGTTTCGTAGTTATTTTGGGTTTTTTATTATGGATCGTAACGTATTTGACTTATAAAATTATTGAAGCGAAATCGTGTATTGGGTTATTTATAAATAACGAAAGGGTTGTTTATCGCTACTAAAAAAAAAATCATTAACAACGTCGAGTTTATTATATTAATAAATTATTACATTTATAAAAAAAACAATCATAAATAATTAAACAATACCCAGCGAACATAAATGTCAATAACACATTCAGCTGTGCTAATTAATTTCCAAATAACATTAACGAAATAGAATCCCCCTCCCGCCCTCCGTATTTGTTTAGTCTGTACAAATAAATCATTAGTTAGCGTTACAATATTTCATTTCGTCGTGAGGGCACGCTCAGCGCCCTACTAACAAGCATGAGTCATCCAGGTGTGTGTTTGACACGAGGGTAGGCACCCCATGCAGGGGATGAAATTAAAACCTGCTGTCTCGCACCGGGCGGCATTCTCTAAACATGTTTTTGTGAAAGGTAAAACGCATCGTTCATTTAATGAATTTATTACACTTACACGTTTTTATACGGAGTGAAATATTTTACTGTGTCTGTGTTGGATGAGCCGCACATTCGAACGGGTTGAAAAGATTTGTAGCGTCTGGATGAAAAGTGAGGTATTTTAGGTGATATTCTATTAAGGAATGTCTACCCTGAAGACACAATTCTATCTTGTATTTAAATTGTCCTCCTACCCATCAGGTTAGGAGAAAAATTTAAAATTGTTTTGGATATATACACTTACAATTAAATACAATTTACATATATATAATTTTACGGTATGTATATACTCTAAAACAGGCTTTGTCCCAACTGAATGACCGACTGAAAATGAATCAACGTAAAGCAAAACCTACTTAAGGTACAAACTTAAGCCCCCGTGAAAAATCTGATGCGGATTAATTCGATTCACGCAAGAAATACTTTATATAAAAAAAAAAAAAACATTGTATGTGCTTAAGACCACACGTAGGAAGTGATAACATCTATGACCGATTTATATTTTTATGTATTAATATTAGAGGAGAATAAAGGGCAACAAATTAAAGACAATATATTGTCAAAAAATATTATATCTTATTTTGAAACTGCATAGTTATAATATTATAATATAGTAATATTATTATAATTATAATACTGTATTATTATGTAATAATATTATAATTATAATAAGTATGCGAAAAATAGTGATTCATTTAATGACTAATGATTTTGAGTGAGGTATTAGTGTATGCATTCTACATATAATTCTAAGAATAATACAATATGTAAGTGATACAGTAATAATAATTATAATATAATATTATAATTACGTATTATAATATATTATGTATCGCCTATTCCTTCTCCACGCGCTTACTTGTCTATACTATTAGCTGACAGGACAATGTTCGCTATTGCAATAATATGGTTACCTACAACAAATGTTAGATCTTAAAGTATTTTAGCTGATTCTGTGTGTGTATTTTGAGACAGTGTTTTTTTTACCGCTTTCCTATGTGCTTTTACTCGATTTGTATTAGAAAAACGCTTTCGTCTTTTGTTTCCTAGTTTTTTGGTATTTGTTCTGGATGCGACCGAACTGCATCAGATGATGATGTACACTGTTCTGATAGGGTTGGAAGTTTAGAAATATGGAGACCATAGTCTGAAACCTGGGACTGGGAAGCTGGCTGTATTTCCTCCACACTAATATATATTGAGTTGTCAGGTAAAGAAGGTGTGAGAGGAATGAGAACATCAAAGTAGCCTCGCGTTAGTTTCCCAGTAAACTGTAGCCTTCCTACTCCCTCAATCGGTTCGCTGAAACCATCCCACAACAAATAACCATCTCAATACCTGAAATTCATAAAAAATATTTCGAATAGTGCTTGAATTTCACAGGAGGTTCCAAAGTTACCGGTTTGCTCATATCCGCGATATATTATTTATTTTTTATTTTTTGAATAAAAGTCTCCTGTTACTTATGTATATGGTTTGAACCTGCGCCAATTGTTTGAAACATGACTAACAACTCTTGTCCTCACCAAAACTCCAGTGAATCGTATCATGTACAATTAAAGCCAAAGAGTAGAATAAGCATTGGTCATCTGGCCTAGAAGAAACTACTCTGTGAGGAATATATACTACATTAATGTGTATGGCCTCCATTATTGTAATATGAAGCAAAATTCATATTTAATTGAGTAATAATAAGTTACAGTAAAATAAAACAATGTAAAATATTACTTTGTCAAAATGTACAAAATGTAAAATTTTGTCTAAACTTACTTTAGTTAGACAAAAATGAATATTCTTTACAAAACTTAAAACGCACAAATATAATAATTATTATAATTATTCCTTACAAATTTAATTATTCTTAGAATTCTATGTAAAGTGTATACACTAATATCTCACTCAAAATCATTAGTCACTAAATAAATAATGCTTACATTATAATGGTCACTATTTTTCGCATACTTATTGTAATAATATTATTATAATAAATTATTATTATATACTATGTATCGTCTATTCCCTCTCCACGTGCTTACTTGTCTATATATACTATGTATCGCCCGCCTATTCCCTCTTCACGCTCTGACTTGTGTCTACGTAAAAACTTTGCGTGACGTGAGATTTCAGAAACATAGTCCAGCGAAAGTGCCCAACGAGCCAATAGAAGTTATCACTTCAAAAAAAAAAAAAAAAAAAAATGTCTTTATCTAGGCCTACCTAACTATGCTGATAAGGATTTTTAACTCGGTAAATATGTACAATTAAACAGATTATAAAACTGTAGGCCTATTTGTTAAAATTTTGTATATATACAGGGTGTGCCTAAAGTCCCTTTAACCCTTTTTATTATTTTTGTTATTGGAAATAAGTTACCAAAAATTTGTAAACAATTTCCTGTTACGCAACACAAGATATATACAAAATTTTCTTAACTTATTTTCAGTAACAAAAATAATGAGGGGGTTAAAGACCTAAAGGGACTTTATGAACACCCTGTATACATTATTACGTATCTAAATATTGATACAAATGTTATCTTTTAATTGCTTTTATTTCATATTGATAGATCAAATAATGATTATTTATATTATAGTAAATAAATTAATAGATGAATATGTTTATATAGTATAGACTACGAAGATGTACGAATGTTTCCGAAGCTAAACGAATAAGTATTTCTTCTTTAAATTTGTATAAATAAATATATTGACGATAAAAGGTTGTATTTATATTCAGTTTATAACCTCAAAGCAAATCTTATAACGTATTACATCATGCATTTTTTCCATAACTCATATTTATAAAAATCTACTTCACAAAAAATTACAATGATTGAAATTGTAAACATAACCCAACAAAGTATACTCTTACGCTTGCTTTTGTTTAAGTATAACAGATGATGGTTGAAATCAGCTGTTATAATTATATTTTACTAACGTAACTACGTATGTACGTTCAGACGTACACTAAGAAATTATTTTGCAAAATTTGAATTTTAAAGAGCAAAAATAGTGAACAATCTGAGGTTTACTCCGAGCCATATAACATATAAAACAGCTGTTTTAAGCTCAAAAGCTTAGCAACACAATGTTTGTTTGGATTCAGTACCATAGCAACCAACTTATCAAATTTAGAATCAGTTTATTATTATTCACAACCAACAGTTTTTTTCAATTAGGTTAACAAATTAATGACGAAACGAAAATCGACTTAAATTGCTTATTGTATTTATAATTAAATTTCAATAATCTGTAGTTAGACATTATAAAAAACAGCTGATTTTGATAAAACGCTTTGCATAATTTTAGCTTAGGCCTACAACGAACCAAAACTCGTTTATTTGCAACCAATTTGGCAAGTTTAGAATTACGTTATTATTATTCGCAACTAGCAGTTTTTAATATTAGGTAAAAGCAAACAAAAGAGTTACTTAGTAAGACAAATATCTGGTGTTACGTATTATATTGTTTAGTTTAGTTGGTAATATGACAATTTAAGTGAAATGTTGAGGATTGATTATTCAAGTATTAATGGTGAAATTACAACACAGGTTGGACTTTTGTCTGTCTTACATTACTTATGTGTAGGTAGGTCACCGCTCAATCTGCATTTCCGTGAAAGTATCAGAGTATACAAAAATATATTTGCATTGGCTTTGCCAAGGATCGCCGCCGTTTTCGGTGAGCGAAGCGAGCAGGGGTGCAGCCCCTAATATGAAATAAATTACAATTCACAAATTTTTCTAACCGTCATGAGATTAAAAGTATCGCACTGTATAAACAAAATTTCATACTTATTTCTACATTTCATATATAGTCCTATGTTCATGTCAAGAGATATCAGTGCAAGGGATATTGGCCATTACATTTTTTGGAATCATAAATGTTAAAAGTAGTTAATATGATTGCTATAATGAAAACTATTAAGCCTAATATCATGACATGTGTTTAGGGGATTAACTTTATATATATTTACTGCTTTTATGCAGTACTGACCGTTAGTAGTTTAAAATCAAAACGTAAAGTTTTACTCGAAAATCTAAAAGTCCTATCTGACTGATCGAATGACTGACTGATTCATAATCAAAGTAAAGCCAAATCTATGATATCCAGAGCCTTACAACAACCACTATGTAAAAGACCTCTGAAAAGGGTTTATTAAAATATAAATTTCAAGGGTTGAAATACGGTTCTGGGGGTTATTCATTCCCAGCCCAATAACAGATAAAACACCTGATTTGAATAAAACGCTTAGAAACACAGTTATACGTGTGGCCTGTAAATACTGAACCAACACGTGTTTGTTGAATGCGCGTACATCCTTTACCATGGAAACCGAATGTGGTTGGAATCGTATAATTATTCTTCGTAACCAACAGCTTTTTGGGTTAGGTTAACAAAATGAAACCCGACACGAACAAAAAATTAAACGAAAAGGGCTTACTGTGTTATAATTCAAACATCTGTTGTTACGAAGTAAAAATAAAACAGCTGATTAGGATCGTAAGACAAAATTTTATGTTGGACCTATTACCAACAAACGTTTCTTGAAAGCTTTTACATTTATAATAATAGCAACCAAATTGGTCAATTTAGAGTCATGTCCGGTAATTATTCGTCCCGATGAACAGTATTTTAAGTCAGGTAATAGCAAAAACAAACAACGAAAAATTATTACTATTTCGTAACTCAAACGCCCATCACTATTAAAATTATGACAACTCTATTGTTTACTAGGTCTGTATCTGACCAGTTTAAAATACCGAACCGTATCACATTTTGGTCGTATTTTGTAACTTGTAAATTGCCTCTCTTCCATAAACAAATAAACAATCTATGGCCTAAGCGATCTTCATTCCCGTGAAAATAGCATAGTTTAGAAAGATCTGTTTGCATTTTTTGCTTCAGAGTCGACTAGTACAATTATAACATTAACCCCGTTCGAAATGGTTTAACGTATTGCAACTACTGAAAAACAATAACAGGTTACGAAAATAACTGTTTTGTTAGCCTATGTTTTTGTGAACACATCTTGAAAAAGTTATTTTGAATGTGTTTATTACGTGAGTATGTCGTGTGTCGTGTATTTTTTAATGGTTTCAGAAAACGAATTCCGTTTCTTCTATTTCTGGTATAGTTTATTTCATAAACACCTTATTATCTTCATTTTTTTACGACTTTATCAGTGAAACGCGTTTGGTCACTAAGGGTCTGCTCCAGTAAACGAGAAAGCAACATGTTGCTTCTCTCTATAGCCGTATCTAAACAGTGCCGTATCTTGCAGCTGAGCGCTTTGACATTGCCTCATTTCAAACCATTTTATAAATCCATCTTTTTTAATTGAGCGATGATAAGAAACTGAATATTCTTTACAAAATTTCGGATCTGGCTTGCAAATTACTTATTAATTAAATTAAAATTATTATTAATTTTGTATTGTGTTAGGGGGAAAATTCAAACTTTGTACTTACAAAATGTGAATCACATAACAAAACAAAAGCATTGAAAAAAAATATAAAATTCAAAACGCATGCGTATTGTAATTGTACTTAAAATGAGACCTTACAAACAATTGTATGATAAAAAATAAACGAAATAAATGGTTTGAAATTTAACATTGCTCTTACGGGATAAAAATCAAAGATAGCTGCCCCTAAGGCAGACCTTTGAACGTATGTGTGTGAAAATGAGTGTATTGTTATTATTATTTTAAAACATATCCTTCTCACTCGTCAAGCTCAAAGTTTGTTAACCTTATTATCTTGCTACGTTAATTACAGAATAATCTGCTTTTTGAAGTTTTAAATCGTCGCAATTGTTCGTAATACATTGAACACTTAGTTTTATGCACTCGCAAATATATCTCGCATTTCTTTAAATTTTCAACTAGGTATTGTCTTATTAAACATTACAATGAGTCCGTGTTAAAAGCGCTTAGAATATTTGAACGGTTTGTCCATTTTTGTACTCGAGAACATTTATTTTGATAAATAATTTGGTGTGTTCTCCTTACTAATTTCTCTTAGACAACCCACTATTTGTACGTTTTTGATTAAACGTTTTGCGATTTTGGGGGGAACGCAACGGCAGTGTAGGTTGGTACGTACAACAAAGAAAAAGACGACACTTTTCAATCAGAAAATCGTGAGTTTTTACAAATTACATTATATTAAAAAACTCCTTTTAATTAAGCCTACTGTAAAATATTTTGTAGACAATACTTCGATTTTCAAAACAGTTTTTGTTTTTACAAATTTACTATATTAAGCGAAAAATACTTTTTTTTTTATTTCAACAAGTTGAAATATATACGGAAATTTTATTTTTATTCCTCTCAAATTTGACCTTGGTTTAGTTTTTACTGAGACATTAAGCGTAATATTTTAATTGTACCGTTCAAGATACGATATACGTGTCTGATGTTCTCAAATCAATGGAAGTACTTGTTAATTAATTTTAATGATATTGTCTTATGAGGTTCTGTTGAATTTAGCCGATATAAGAGTTGACCGACATGCTAAGTCATATCTTGGTCTTTAGGGTATTTCATTCAGTTTCTCTATAAGGAAATTGTTTATCTTAATGGTATATATTATGTACTAATATTATATGGTTTTTAAATCCAGTGTGTATTTGTTTAATATTACAATTTAGAAACTATTTCCTTAAGTACTTCGAGCAATGTTTATCTCCTGGAACTCGAATGTTCACGAACCAAACATATTTTCAAAACATCAATAAAATATTGGACTAAAAATATTTAACCCGACATTGGCCAACCTGTTGAGATTTACCCTAATGATAAAATATGTTAATATACAGAAAACATGTTTGCTGTTAACCTGACATTCCTCTACTTTTATCAATGCCTGCACGACTATCTGAGGGAGGTAATTTTGGCTCTACCTACACTTTTTTTTTGGTAAAATTATTTAATAAAATATGTACATTTTAATTAATTTATTCTAAAACTTAATGAAATGTCTAAAAACACATATTCTGAAAAGTAAAAAACAATATGGTAATAATTATCTTTACTAAACTTTAAGGGGGGAAAACTCATAACAAGTGTTAGATTCCTCCTACACGGTTGACCGTTATCGGGATTGAAGTTTGGTTGACTGATAACGGGTTAACTAACAGTTTTAATCCTTAGGACTTTAATTTGTACCCCCTAAAATAATTTAATTATATTTCGTGGCCTATTCTGATCTCCTATTGGCCTAACACAGGCCGGTTTACCTGCACCTGTCCCACAACTGAATTAGATAACAGCGACGCTTTGCCAAATCCAGATGTGTCTAAACTTGAACCACGGTTTCGAGCCAAAACCTCGCACCTGCTAATCATATTTTACTTCGTCGCTTGCGTTTCTTTATTATTGCTCCGTTTTTACTCCAACAGACCAAAACATTAATGGAGCATTTTTATATTTGATTTAACCGTCTTGCGAATGTGTAACACTAAATCCAGTATTGTTCCGTAAATAATAAATGATTTATTATACTTCACACAACGCGACATTTTGTAAAATTTTACTAATATAGTTTAAGCCTGGGGTTTTGTTTGTTTTACCTGATAAGGCGCGCGACACCATTGTTTTAGTAACATTTTTAAGGCTTTAATGGTTTTGTTTAAAATTGAACAGCGATACATTTTTCTTTTTTTTTTCGAAAAGCACGTACGTACAGGCATGTGCTTCGCCTTGCCAGCATTGGATTCGCTTTCCTTCGGTGACAAACTTTATTTTCACCTAACACAAAAACAAAAAAACATTTATTTAGAAGCTTTAAATATTCTGTTAATTTATTTAATTATTAAATATCAATTAATTATATTTATTTGTTTAAAAAGAAACAAACAGTAGTAAGTATATTTCATCACTAGGACCAAATGTGAAGCTGTTCGGTACGAGAATTAGTTTTAACATGATGGAAAATGAACGAGAATCGAAAAACCACTTTTTATCTTAGTGATGAACTATATTTTTCGTCATACTGCAAACAATATAAAGAGAACTATTAAAAAAAAATAATAATAATAATAAAATTTTACAACCTGTTTACATTCAAAAGTTAGCTTACATTTTGTTCCTGCTATTATAAACAAACATCTGTCGAACATACTGTTTGGAGATATTACATATGTTTATGTTAGCAGTACACTAATTCTAACCTATAACGATTGCCAGATCGAATATTTCGAACTATTGATTGCCAGATCGAATACTTCCGACTATCGATTGCTAGATCGTCATTTCTAACTTTTTTTTACTGTAAGATCTACTTTTTAGCTTAACAAAACATTACACATTATAAAATATATAAACACTAAGTTGTTTACTACTTTTTTATTAATTTAATTAGCTTCACAACATGGGCTATACATTTCCAACAATAAAAACATTACTTTCAACTAGAACATTGCTTATCGCAAATGCCAATTGAAGGAGTTAGTCTTGAGAAGCCTAAAATGATGTTAGAAGTCATTTAATTATTATGACACTCATAAAAAAGTTAATCAAATAGTTTTAATGTTTAATGATAAAATTAGTTAATCCTAGATAACCTAGTTGTGTTGAGTTCTATTTTATGTTACTGTTGTGTGTATAGTATCCACGCTTTGTTTGAAACATCAGTCACTAAATTTATTACATTCTTCCTCGTATAGTTTTAGAGATTAAGTTGGTAATAATTCTTGTATTTGTTGCGCTTTTTGAAATACATCTTTAATTTATATGTCACTTGTATTTTCCTACATTTTCCGGACTCAAATGAAATAAAAAGTGCAACAATGATTTTAATAGCTGTTTTATCGGTTATTTAAAATCGACTGTATCAGTTTTTTTTATCGATTGTTTTCTATCATTAATAGTTCATTCAATTAATAGCTATAAAAACAACTGGTTACAGCTGATGGCCTGATGTTGGACAAAAAACATATACTTTAGAAACTCAATAAAAACAGTTGTTTAGTTGTTTGAAAATATTTTTTTATTATAAATCATCGTGCTGTAAAATATTTCTGGAAACACATTTTTCAACAATCATTGCAATTCGAATGTTTTTATAAATGTTAGCTATTTAAACATGTATTTTGATTAAATCTGAATTATTCGACGGTAAAAGTACAATGTATTTGAATAAAACCTTATTTCCATTCCTATTGTGAGGGTGTTTTCCTCTCATCTGTATTTTACCACTCTGCATAACCCCCCCCCCCCCTCTTCTCCTCCCTTGTAGTTTAATGCTACCTGCTTCATTCAACACACTTTCTAAACCTCCCCGCCGGTCCCACCCACCTTAATGTACGTTATTTATTTATTCAT
>JAGFPH010027307.1:0-10073 GCA_018207615.1 Philaenus spumarius | reverse complement strand
ACGCTGATCAGGCTTCCCCGATTAACATCAAGGGGAAAACTGGTACAGTAAATGGTACCAGAGCGAGGTTACGTCCCGAAGTAAATGGTTGCAGAGCGAAGTTACGTCCCGAAGTAAATTGTAGCATAGCCAAATTTGCGCCCTGAATTAAATGCATAAGCGATATCAACCCTAAAAAGCAAATTTATTCATGTCCGACTTTGCCGATATTACGTCATCACTTCCGCCGGTATAAACCACGTTTTTTATTTTTGTGTAAGCTAGTCACCTAACCGAATTAACCCTCTTAATGATAAATTTAATCAACTAATATTATGTTAATTAATTATACACGTTTGCCGCTAAATTTCGCCTCATATTAATTTCTACACCTAGTACCGTTTATTGTGAGTTATAAGGTTGATATAGTGTTTTGTTTATATTTCCTGCATTATTGGTGAGTACATAAATTAATATTACTATATTATAATAAGCAGTGCCTTATTTTATTCATATTCGTAAGTCAAATTACTAAACTGAGAGTCAACCAAAAAGAACTTTAATCGACCTAACCTCTCAAAGAAAGTTGAATATTGTTTAATAGGCCTAACAAAATTAAAAATTATCCTTGGTAAAACGTACTTGTGTTTCATTACATAACAACACCCTAACCAATAAACCTTAAATATACCAATCTGTATGATTTCATCGCAAAATCTATAAACACAATACATTCAGTCCTAGCCTACACAGTCTGCATACATAGTTGCATACTTTACACATAATTTTCCCACATATATAGCACTATTTACAACATAAAGTCTGTTGAATCATAAATTTCACATAGTGAATGCGTAAACTGGTTTTTTTATAATCTTCTCTACCAAAATAATTAATTTATAGTAGGCCTACAACAAATAACTCAGTTTTTTTTACACTCTTAAAATATTATATCTGTCAACAACAACCCAATTTTGTGTCTCTTTGTCATTGATTGTGTTGGATAATAATTTACTTGTTATTTTCCAAATAGTAATCCTTTTTTCATTGAAACTATTGTAACAGTAGCAATATTTTACAGGTTTTGCAATACTTTAAGATACAACACACATTTATGATACAAATTTATAGCCTACCATGTTTATGTCATACAACTGACATCTGATAGTACTTCTTCTCAGTTTGGCCATCCAAACAATATATATTTTGCAGTATTAGTGATATTGTCTAGTTACTTTGCATATTTCAGTGTTTCACAGGTAAAATGGGTGTTTATAATTTTTAGGCCTAGTTTGGATTTGTCAGTGGTGTTTAATAGTATTTCAGGTGACGTAATTTAACATAAATTATTCAAATATATACACCTTTTTGCCATTTCAGACCAAATATGGCCTACACCTGCTTGTTAACAATAATACAAACATTAGGCCTATAATCAGATACAGGGTGTCTAGCAACAGGGAAAATAGGGAAAACCTGGAAAAGTCAGGGAATTATACTTTTCTTCAAAAATCAGGGAAAAGTCAGGGAATTTTGGTTAAGGTCAGGGAAAATAGTTAAAAATAACTATTTAAAATCGTAGATTAATACAATTTTTAACTGAGAAAATAAACATTAAAGATAAGGTGAACTTCTAAATTAATCAATAAGAAAACTATGTATTCTGATATGTAAAAACAATTATCGGCAAGTTACGGGAGTGATTTTGGCAGCTTTTTCCAATGCACTTGCCGTGATATGACTTTGGAACCTTTCTCTAACGTTCTATTTCTAAAAATGTTAGTTTTATTATTAAATGTTTTCGAATTTGGGTATCTTCGTATCAATTAATTAAAGCTAGATTACAAAAACCAATTACTGTAGTTATTTCTTTTGTTATGTAATAATATATAATTTGAGTAATTCAATATTTATAGTCATAAATGCGTAATTTGCAACTGCTGGTGGTTGGTACATTAAAATAGATAGTATTAAATATTGAACTGTTGTAATATTACCGTATTTAATTAATTTCCTAAAAATTTATTTGCTCACCAATATAAGTTTATTGATTTACTAAAATTAAATTAGCATGGTTTTGTTTGTGCTTTTCCTAAAATTGGTCAGGGAAAAAGTTATTTAGTCAGGGAAATGTCAGGGAAAAGTCAGGGAATTTCAAAAGGTCATATCACTAGACACCCTGCAGATACTCAAGCACATACAGCCTAACTATTTTCCCTTTTTTAGAAATCTAAATCTCATTTCTAATTCAACTGAATGGTAACACTGACATTTAAATCAAAACTGTATTACAACATTACAACAAATTACAGTACTTTCAGAAAACATTGACTAATTTAATTAATCTTTAATATTTTTGAAATAATTAAACCATACTTAACCAAATTCTCTACTCATAGATAAGATATTTTTGTTTCATGAATTCAATCAATGATCACATTATTATAATTTTATAGCCACGATATTAATAATATTACAAAAATAGTTTCAAACAATATTCAATAATTGTAAAACAATAATTATTCCACATAATGTAGTAATTTGGTTACACCTTAACAATTGACCAAAAGTAAATGCACATTAAATATTGTTCAATTTAACCAATAAATAAGCTACAACAGTTATTATTGAGCTTATTACCCATTGACAGGTTGTTTACAGCATATTATTTAGCTAAGGTATTGAAACACCCAAGACATCTGGAGCTACAATATAAGTAAGCGAACGCAGGTAAATTGTTTTGTGTGTTTATAATCTATTGTTTACAGGTATTATACTGCTATATATTCTTTATTTCAGCTAATTATTGCCTTCATATTTGATTCAATTCCTACTAGTCTACCAGGCTTTTCCATTTTCAAATTGAACGGGTGTTTGCAGATAAATAATTGTCTATTTTTGTATTTTGTTGTTTTCAGAAAATTTTTTTCCAGCTATTTACAGTTATAAACAGTTTTTAGGTATTTACGTCCCTCAGAATTCCAGCTAATCATCAAATAAATATTACAGCCTACAATATTTAACAAATCTTTATATATTTTAAATAACGCCAAGCTTTTAAATAATTTTAGCAAATACTTTATATACAACAATAGTTCAAAACAAATTTATTTCAATAAATAGCTTTCATCCTAAATCAACAATATTAAACCAACAACATAGTTTATAATAATTTTGCTCCGGATTGATTATTTCTCAAAACTACAGTCACACTTCGACAACCATATAGCCTATAGCTAATAAATAATAGTTACCGAATTTAACAATCAATCAAATATCAATAATGGAACACCAGACTCATACACAAACTAAACCGACTATGATTATTGACATTGATTGGGAACTCGAAGTACCAAAACCGTTCCCCTTTCCTATAAATATAATACCACCGCACAGGAAATGGATCGCCAAGTTGAATGTGTTCCAAGCCAACCGGTTGCTAACTTTTTGGGGTCTCACACCTGATATTTCTTTAGACGTAAATAGAAGGCGTATTCGTGAGCAGTTAGATTCGCACCTAGACAACTTGTACCAACCACCAATAACAAGTGTACAAACTTTACCGGAAAACAATAGGCCCAAAGAATTTACCCTTTTACACGAACCCCAACAATTGACAGCATTACCACTCACAGCTGCTAAAATGATTGAAGAAATAGGGCTTTTCAACGACCAACCATCAAAACAGAATTTAGTTATACTAATAAAGCTCAACCGCATTGCGACACTTCACCAACATTGCGATAAACTTATTTTACTACAATTAATACTCAATTCTAAAAGTTTAGCTACAGAATTAATATACCAAGCACTCCACAAACAATTAACAATTAAACAATTTTCTGCATTTTACATTAACACTATCTATTCACCACTGCAACAACATACTGCCATCCACTCTTTGGTATACCGGCCACAGGCTGAGAACGAACCGCTTTGGGATTATACAGACGAAATAGACAGTTATTCCAATTTGTTTTTTCCAACATTTACTCCAAAACAACGTCTATCAATCATCCTTTCGGGCATGCAAACTAAATACAGTTCTATATTAAGAGCAATTGGGACATTAGGGTCCACAAATGACCTCATAAACAAGATCCCTTTATTGGAACACATTTACTCACAACAAGTTACAAATTTAATAGTAAACCCTAAAAAACCATCAAATAAGGCTCAATCAACAAACCTTCTCAATAAAAATAAAATTACAACTGCAGCAGCAAGACTACAACAACAAACAAGCACACCTCCACCACTGATGTCCCTAAAATGTTCACCACCATCAGTTTATCAAACAAAGAGTAAACCAAATAAAGTCTCAACCAATCACCGTACAATCAATAGCAGGCAATATAATTATAACCAACCAGCGCCGTCTAGACCAAACCCGAGGGGTCAAGCTTGCCGTATGTCAGCCAACGGGTTACTAAGTGAAACCTCACAAAGAAGTCTCAACCAAAATACCCCCAACCTAGCTACGGTCCCCCAGGGACCAATTAGGGTGTCGGCAGCCACCTACGACATTGTAACTGTTGTCGCCGCAATTAATAATAATAGCGTTTGTTCCCTGGTCGACACCGGTTCCACATATAACCTAATTAATAAATCATTTTTCGATGCTTTAATCGAACAAAAATCAAGCGCGATTAAAAGCATCAAACCGGTTCGATTATCAGCAAACACGGCCAACAGTCAGAGGTTGGTTTTCGACACCCAGATACTCCTGCATATTAAGCTAGGGAAATTATCATGGAGTATCCCTTTACTAGTAACCCCAAATTTACCATATAAACTGATTCTAGGTTGCAATTTTTTGCGTAAAACGCAGGCATCCATTGACTTCCAGAGTCACGAGATCCGGTTCCCATATGCTTCACCATTAATTTGTATTATTACTCCCGACCACCAGGAACCATCTCAACTATTCCAAACAGGCAGTAATATTTCACCCCAAGAGTTGGGTAAAATTACTGACCTAATTGCTAAGTTTCCTGATACCGTCACCAGGAAGCTTGGCAAAACTAATTTGGTGGAGTATCACATCAATATTAATTCCCCTAAATTAGTAAGAGCGCGTCCTTACCAGTATGCCCCCCCCAAACTCAAAGCGTTACGTGAGCATGTCGATGATTTATTGGCTAAGGGTGTCATCACCCCATCGACATCACCTTATGCCTCGCCGGCCTTCCTGGTTCCCAAAAAAGGGGGTAAAACCAGAATGGTTGTAAATTACAAAGGCATTAATGAGATCACTGATTTGGAGGCAACCCCAATCCCCACATTAGAATCCGCCTTCCAATACCTGGGACAAGCAAAATGGTTTACACTATTGGACTTGAACCAGGCTTATCTACAAATCCCCCTCGATAAAGAATCCCGTCAATACACCAGTTTCGTTGTTCCTTTTGGCCAATTTGAATATAAATTTGTACCCTTTGGATTAGCCAGTGGAGGCTTAGTACTCACTAGGCTTATTGAAAGGATTTTTGGCGATATTAAGTTCAAATATGTGTTCAGTTTTTTTTGATGACCTATGCGTCTATTCCGATGGTTCCCTGGACGATCACCTTAACAAGGTAGAAACTGTCCTCCATAGGTTACAGGCCGCCGGCCTAACTGTAAATCCAGACAAATTAACTGTGGCCTCCAATAATATTCAATTTCTTGGCCACGTTTTCAAAAATAATTCCGTCACCCTCCACCCCGACAGAGTACAACCAATAGCTGATTATCCCACTCCCAAAAACCTGAAACAAGTGGCCAGGTTTTTGGGACTTGCAGCATTTTATTCAAAGTTCATTAAAAACTTTGCCACCATCTCGAAACCACTCAACCAACTAAAACGCAAAGGCGTTAAGTTTGAGTGGGGCCCCGACCAAATTAAGGCTTTTGAATCATTAAAAAAAGCCTTAATGAGCAACTTAGTTCTAAGACTCCCGGACTTTTCAAAACCATTTATAGTCCACTCTGATGCTTCAGGCGTGGCGTTGGGCGTGTCCTTGTCACAGGATTATAACGGCGACCTAATGCCGGTGGCCTTTGCCTCTCGCCCACTGAATAAACACGAATTAAATTATTCAACCATGGAACTTGAGTGTTTAGGTGTAGTTTTTGCACTCACCAAGTTCCAGCAATACCTGGAGCATAGAGAGTTCCACCTTTATACGGATAATTCAGCATTATCCTGGCTATTAAACCATCCCCGCCAAGTAGGGAAGTTAGCACGGTGGATTGAGTTCATCAACTCCTTCAAATTTACCGTGCAACATATAAAGGGAGCCGACAACATCGTTGCGGACTCTCTTTCTCGCCTTTTCGAGCCATCGGCTCCAACGGCAGTCCCCTTCCTACAACCCAAACGTTCAGTTCCACCCTTAGTTTCTGTATTGAGTCGTATTCCGGAGGCGTTTAGAGATATTCACCTCCACCAGCGGGAAGACCCAACAATACAAAAAAATATAAAATCACGACCACTCCCTCCACAGTTCACCCTTATTGACCACACCCTAATGCACATGGCCACCGGTCAACGTGCACCTCGGGTAGTCCTCCCCGGGAAGCTCATCGACATGGTATTCAAATACTATCATGAACTTCCTATATCCGCACACATGGGCATAGCCAAAACCTTTGCTCGTGTTTCCCAATTCTTCTGGGCTGAAGACCTAAAGGGTCAAATTACCCAGAGAGTCAAATCCTGCATGAAGTGCCAGCGGGCCAAACAGGCCCCAAACACTCGTGTAGGAATGCAAGCTTCTGAAATCCCTACAGCCCCTTTTCAGAAGCTGTACATCGATCATGTCGGACCACTCCCTCATTCGAAGAACAGGAACGCATACATACTTACAGTAGTGGATGCGTTCTCCAAGTTCACCCTTCTCTTCCCAACAAGGAACACAAAAACACAGACTACGGTCAACATATTGACAAAGAGTGTTTTTTCTTATTTTGGTTTCCCCAAGTTCCTTGTTTCTGATAATGTCCCATCTTTTAAATCTGCCGTAATGGCACAGATGTGCCTTGAGTACGGCATCAAGCATATATTTACCACACCATATTACCCCAACCCATCCCATGCGGAGAGGGTTAACAAAAACCTGAAGGTCGCTCTCCGCATCTGTCACGCGCAGCACCAGACTAGCTGGGACCAAAATATCCATTGGTTCCAGCTAGCTTTCAATACTGCCCCCCACCTTAGCACCGGTTCTTCGCCAGCTGCTATTTTTCTGCGCCACAACCTTTCGCTCCCCATCGATCTAGCGTGGAACATGGACCAGTTGGTCCCCCCTCCACCCCAGTTGGCAAATGACCAAGTATGGTCGCAAGCATTAGATAACCTGACCAAAGCTCACCGGGCTCGTCAGGCTACCTATAATAAGAACCGGTATCCCAACCCCTACAAGCCCGGAGACTTCGTGATGTGCCGAGAGCATCATTTAAGCAATGCCTCAAAGCGCATCAATGCGAAGCTTCTCCCATTGTGGTCGAGACCGCTCATTGTTGAGGGCTTCACTACACCCGTCACCGTCAGGCTGATTGACCCCCGGACTTCTAAATTGGTCAGGACGGCGCACATATCACACCTAAAAAGATATTTCAACCCCACCGGTTACAACCGGTCAGTCAATTGACTCAGCAACTTTTTCTTTGCTCTACATGGCCCCCCCCCCTCCAGTCTAATTATCAACCCGATCGTACCGACCTGCCTTTGCCGAACACCTGGCTCCGATCGGTGATATTAGATTGTAAGCTATTTCTTACTTCCTACTTCATTCTTCTAACTTATAACAATAGCACACACCTCTAATCTATCGATGGTTTCGTTCGGTCGATAGGTATGGCTTGGGTAATCTCTTACGAGGGCTTGCCTCTACCAAAAATGACGTAACAACTATTCGAAGATTAGAGTCTTTTTTCAGATCCATCAAAAATTTTTTCCCACTACATTTATAAGGTCTCACCAAACGTCCAGTCGTTTTTATATGTATCGCCGTGTGTAACCAGCTCCTTTTCTTAGACTATTATTTTCAATTTTGTTCATTGGATATAATATTAACTTCATTGCATCATTTTTTTTATTCTCAAATAATTGCAATGAGCTTTACATCGGAGATATTTGGAAATGACGACGGCTTTTGGAAAAAGTAGTTAGGCCAACTACCAGAGAATCTTTATATTTGCATCCTCTCAAAACCTTCCTTAACTTAGAGTCAACAACAATATTTACATCAAATTTTTTTTTATCCCAAATCATCTATCCATCCACATCAGAACATACAACATTTTGTTATACTCTCTACTATCTCTTTACTATCTATCTACCACTCTGGTCTGTCTTAGTTTATAAGTTAGTTTTATATATACATATATTTATATATATATTTACGGAATTAGTATTTAAGAATTCGTTATAGTATTTAAGTTAATTTTGAAATAAATCGCACCCACCCCTTAATTACGTCGTGCTTTACAAAGTACCGTGCGAACCAATCGACGCGAGTTAATCCAATCCAGGACGACGCGTCGAGCTCCACGTAAGCAACAATTAACACGACGTAAGTTACAAAAACGCCATGTAGAACGGGAAACAACAATTTCTTTCAGTTAATCTTGCGCAGGCCAAAGGTTACATACTTAAATTCGTGCCTCGACTTGTACTTTTTTAAACCAATTCCTATATTCTATCCACTCCATATATGTATATTGATATTTTTGTTGTGTCTCATGATAAACATTTTTGTGTTTATCAATGGTTGTCGTTTCGCCAGTTTCAGCCTACCAGCCGAAACTGTGCCCTAAATACTAATTAAACCATATATTGGTTTTTGTGTTTTTTCTTGTTTGTGTCTTAATTTTTTGCATAAATTTTTGGTCATCTTTTTTATAAATCTATTAACTTTAGCGCATACACCCAATTTTATATTTTTCTTCTGCACTAATCACCGCACTTGCTTTTATTATATAACGCGAAAACCCAATAACCTTATAACCATCCTTTACCCACAAAACCCAACAATAAATAACTTCAATTTATCTCAATCATGTCGCGTCATTGGTGATGAACAATTTTGGTAATTTAATTTTAAGATAACTTTAGTAAATTCAATAGTTTTAAGAGAAAATTTTAGTTCATAAGTCAAATAGATTACCTACAATAAAATCAATACCTATACACCTACACCTAATTACCTAATTTACACCATTACCTAACCTTCACTCAAAAAATATCCTCACCTAAACAAAAAACCTAAAACTAAATTGCCAAAATATCATAATACCTCACCTAAACCAAAAATTCGTAAAGAACAACACCAACAGCAATAGATCATCATGAACTTCCACATATATGACTCAAAGTAAAGAAGCCCAGCGGAAGATCAACAACCAATAGAGACAAAATCTACAAAAAAAAAAAAAAAAAAAAAAAAAAAAAAAAAAAAAAAAAAAAAAAACAAAAAAAAAAAAAAAAAAAAAAAAAAAAAAAAAAAAAAAAAAAAAAAACCCATAAAAAGTATTAAACGACGATAACAACTGCAATATCATCATTCTTTCTTGCTGGTTAATGAGCATATATATATCTACAACTTTTCTTCCTACGCAATAGTCAACATACGAATTTACACCCATCCTAAATTATCCATTTTATTACTAAATCCCAAATCTACATTAATCCTTTCAACTATAATCAATTTCTCCTAAATGACATTACTCCTTTCAAATTTTTCCTACACCAAAATATACCAATATCTAAAAACATTTCAATCCATCCTTCAACCATGCCACCTAATCCTCAATAATACTCCCACCTAAAAAACCATAGATTAAAAATTTCAGTTAAGTACCAACCAAAAATAGTTTATAGTATTATATGTAAGAACCACCAAATTCACCCTATAACCCCAAACTATTCCATCACTCTTTAACTTAATAACTTTTTAACTGTACATCCCGAACAAAAAAAAAAAAAAAAAAAAAAAAAAAAAAAAAAAAAAAAAAAAAAAACCACACAAAAAAGGGATATATAAATCAAAGGCACGTGCCATATCAAAATTTATCATCACCACGAAAAGTAATAGAATCAACCTAAACTA
>JAGFPH010027306.1:0-10074 GCA_018207615.1 Philaenus spumarius | reverse complement strand
GGAGCTTGATATTACGTTATTATATGCATACCAATTTTTACAAAATATTAAAACTTACCGCAACTGAATATTCAATAATATGTCCGATTCAATTTTGTTCAGTTCTAAATTGGAGGACATAGTGTAAATTATTAACAATAGTTCGTTTTCGGTTCAGTTCTTCATTTTAAGAAGAGCGTGCCTATAACAACACAATTTTAGATTAAGCCTGGTCTGAATCAACACAATGTCATGTCTCTTGAATGAATTTACATCCATTATTCATTACTAACTATTAATATTATAGATATACATTAACTTAGTTGTTAAACTATTGCAACTGGAGACATAAAAATGAATATTCATTAATATTGCCACAATTTAAACTAATAAAAAATGTAGAAACAATAAATCTTATCTTATATAATAATTCAGCATAGACTTAAACGTTTGGTGACCCTATTGATAACTATTTCTGGAGATTAGATCTACCGGGCTGATTTTCGTGCGGTTTGTTTTAAATGAAAGAAAATGTAGCCTAATTATTATCTAAAGATTATGAAAAATCTATTTTATTTTATCGTTATATTTAATCGTGCACCTTTCTGTTGTTGTTTGTTTTAGGTTACAAACCTATTGATACATATTTCCAGATATTAATTTTGCCCTAATACTTTTTTACTATCAGCTTATCTAAACAGCCGACCTCGGGAGATGTCTTTTCAACACATAGCTTGTTTAGGTTAGGTTAACAATATAAAAGCAAACAAAATCAAAGCAATTAACGAAAAAATTACCGTGTTATAATACAAATATCTGTTCCGAAACATATTGCAGTATAGGCCTATCGTTTATTGTTTAGGCTACTTTTTTTAATGTGTGTGAATGTAAACAAAACATAATAGTCTTAAAATATGCCTCTAAGTTCATAACTTACTTCTTTTCTCTTTTTATTTATTTTGCGTGTAGGCTAATATAAATAATATTAGAGATAGAACGCCCAGAAAGCGTGGTAGTTTTGTAATACTTAAACATATGTGAATATACAGTACAAGGAAACTTCAATTTCTCATTTTGAAAACATTATAAAATAAACTTTAACTTAATCTTGACAAAATAAATCATCCGTGTAACAGAAATAGGTTTTATAAACTATTTCGCGCAGTGCGAGAGGAGCAAGTTTAGGTTGGAATGCGTAGCTCGCAGGGGTCTACCCTAGTTACTAGACTATTATTTTAGATTAATTATCATTCACAACAATAATTAATATGTGTATTAGTATTAATAATATTTATTAAAATATTTAAACTTAGCACGTTTCATTCTCGTCTTGAAAGGGATCTTGAAGGACGAAGGAGTGCCACTGCACTGCCACCACTATGCCTGTCCCCTGCACCAAACGTTTACCTTTTATAGCACCAACCGGCGACCGACAATAGTTCAAAAAATAAAATAGCCGACAAACTCTCGATTTTTGTAAGTGCTGGTAATAGAGTCCCTTCATTCCGTGGGAAAGGAATGTTTATGATAGGTGAGAGGCGAGGAGTGTTTACACGCAAAATTAAGCTTTAAAAAACAATAACGTGCAAGTTTTAATAACAGGAGTAAATGTTGAATAGACTTTTTGTACATTGAGTAAAATTATTAAAAGTTTTGTTTTATAGAAATTAAGAAAGCTAAATCAATGTTTCCAAGTTACAACGAAAATAATAAAGTCCTAGTTAATAGTAAGCAGTAGTTGAATTAGTTCAGCTAATTAACAACAAACATTCTTCAATAATTATACTAATTTCGTACTTATACTTACCTTGCATGGAATATTGACTTTTGGTAAATATAATTGTAAAATGAAAATGTTATGGGTTAACTGCCGCCATCTTGAAATTGGACTGAGTAAGTCAAACATCTTTAATTGGTGTAATTCTTTTGATCTATATTTATTTTCATTTAGAAGTTCTTAACTATCCTCACCTCCATCATTGGTTTGTAGGGCACTGGTTAAAATATATTTAGACTACCAGTTTCTTCTGGTGTGAAATAGTGGCGTTTCAGATGAAACCAACTCAATAAACTTATTACACAGTAGTTCCTTGCTACTAAAAATTTGAAGTGGAAAGTTTTTGTGTAGTTTTTTTTATGTTGTATGGCTTACTCTTTATCTTTTTGGTGTTTTGAACACAAATCTGAAGTTGCCCAATACAAATTAGTCAGCAAATATTAGAAATCACACAAAAACACTAAATTTTTTTAAAGTTTTATCAGATTTTTTCAAAATTAGGATAATGTTTATAGCATAAGTCTCTAATAATATATTTTTATCATTTTCCAAAAATTACTGATTTTATATTATTATTATTATATTATATTATTATTATTTAAACTATTCGATCGATTTCGAACAAATTTGCACCAAACATGTCAATTAGGCCTATATAGATGCTCGAAAAAAGGTTTTGACATTTTTTGAAAAACAACCCCCTTTTTGGTCAAAAAACCCCAAAAATCAGTTATTATTATTACCTAAACGAGAATTTTTAGAAAGATGCGGTTTTTTGCATATGGTAGGATACATTAAGGGCTACAAATAAGCCAATTTTTATCAAAATCGTTAGAGCCGTTTTTGAGAAATTTTGAATTTTCTCGTTTTTTGGCCATTTTTTGACATTGGTAAAACCCATTAAAAATGAAAAATTTTTAAAAATGAAAAAATACCTGGAGATATTCCAGAACTACATCTACATACAAAATTTCATCAAAATCGGACCGTTGGTATGGTCTCCAGCTCTGTACACATCCTTACAGACACACAGACACATGGACAGACATCACCAAAAAAAACTTTTTCGGGTTCAGGGACTAGGGAGCACCAAAACAAATAATTCCACTAAAAATATGTTTGGGTTCAGGGAGCACCAACACAGATAATTCCACTAAAAATATGTTTGGGGGTTCAGGGAGCACCAAAACAGATAATTCCACTAAAAATTCAAATTCGAAAATTTGGACGAAAACAATACTTTCTCCATATATACTACGTATAGGGTGGTGAAAGTAAAAATATAACCCATGGTCTACAAAAATATAATTTATATGTTCATTGCCATAGCAACCAACTACATAAAATAACAAATAAATCAGCTGATTCGGATAATCAACTTAGAAATACAATTTTAGGTTAGACCTAGTTTATTAATTTAATTGTCTTAGGCAATAACACAAGTTTTGTTTTCTGTACCTTTCGAATGATTTAAAAGCTTCATTACTCTCCTTTTATAAAAAATACTAAAAAAAGGTACTACAAATTTCCATGTTTACGAATTAATATAATGATCACTAAACAACAAATTTGTAATAGAAATAAAAGAAATTAAAATTTTGTTTCATGTTAAGAGATTTCAATTATTAATAATGTCCTAATAACTGCATTAGGTAAGCTAAGAGTGCCTATGTTTATATATAATACGTGAAGCAGATTTTTGTGAACACAACTCCTCCCTTATTTCTAGACCAAATTTAATGTTTGAGTTGTCAAAAAATTCGTCTCATTTCGAAGTTTTGCAATAAGGTTTTAGATGTAAAAAATTCTTATCCTTAATGGCGTGAGCTAATCTCAAAGGTCGGGTTTTACCCACAAGATTAACATGGAACGAATTTAAAAACATTTCTATACAAAACAGCTGTTTATAATAAGAACCAAACTAATCCAGCTGCTTTCGTGGAAGCAAATAATGATTTTTAAATAACAGATAATATAATTGATTCGGATGTCCAGCTTTTAGTACAAAATCATATTTTAAGTTAGGCCTATACTGAACCAACACATGTTTCAACACACACAAATCAATAAAAACTTACGTTAAGGAATTAAAAAATAAGAAAAAATATGTTACATCCTAATTAAAATTAAATAAGACAAATAGTAGACCTATTTATTAATAATATACGGTAATTGATAGTGAGTAACTTTTACTTTCTCACTATACTTTTACTTTTGTATAGAGAAAGTATAGTGATCGCAAAAAAAATCGATGTTGAGATTTTGTGGAAATATCCATTTTGGGACCCCCTGAGTCCAAAAAAGTGGTTTTTACAAAATGTCTGTCTGTATGTCTGTATGTATGTCTGTATGTATACAAAGCTAGAGAGATGCACGAAAAACGGTTTTGAAATTTTTTTAAAAACAACCCCCTTTTTTGCAAAAACCCCAAAAATCAGTTATTATTTTTTTATAAAAAAAACGCTCCAACGATTTTGATAAAATTTTGCTTATTTGTAGCCCTTAATGTGCCCTACCATATGCAAAAAACCGCATCTTTCTAAAAATTCTCGTTTAGCTAATAATAATAATAATAACTGATTTTTGGGGGTTTTATGGCCATAAAGGGGGTTGTTTTTCAAAAATTTTCAAAACAATTTTTCGTGCATCTATAAAGACCTAATTGACGTGTTTGGTGCAAATTTGTTCGAAATCGATTGAATAGTTTTCTCTCTAGATAATAATAATAATATTTATTAGTTAATCTCCAACTTTAATAAAAAATCACCTCTCCTACCCTACCCTACAAGTCTCAGTGAATCTGTTTAATAATTTAAATATGTTTGTGAGAAAGTATGTGCCAGTTCCTGGTACCGTTTATTACATTTAACATGGTTTTTCTTTATGAAAATCAGATTTTTCATATCGTCCTCTCCTGGGTAGCTTATGGTTATGTTATAGGGCCTATCCAACGTGGTGCAGCTAAATAAATGTTTTCATCATCGCTGTTGCCTTACCTCAAATAGTGCCTGAGATAAGTCAATTTCAAATTAACATGGATTTTTCTATGTTCGTCCAAGGGTGCTTTACGGTGATGTACCAATTTGGCGTGCAGTCGGGAGCCATAAAAGTCATGAAGTCATAAAACATTTACCATTTATGACGTCATGTTGAATTGGAACTAGGTATATAAAGCAGTTTGAACTTAGTTTTTCGTTTTGTACTATAGTAAATATTTTGTGAACAATAAACAAGTTTGCTTGTTTCTTATTAGGTCACGTTAGGCCTAAACTCTGTGAAATAAGTATTTAACATAACTTGTTCTATAACATAAAGCACCAATTGTGCTAACAATTACATTTTCATTTCGTGACATTGAAAATACTATAAATAATTAACACCAACAAATAAAAAAAATTGTACAACAAAAACACATTTTATTATAATTACTTATTAAGTTATACAAGATTAACATTAAAAATAAAACATACAGTATTTTAAAAAAGATACAAACGTTTTGAAACACAATTTATAATACAGCTACAAAGGCAAATTACATCAAAGTTATCAATAACAAGGAATAGTAAAATCAAAACAAATTATTTAGACCCACAGATACGTCCAGTGTTGCCAACCGTCGTTTTAGAAACAAAATATTTATCTGGATACTGAGTCTTACTACTAAAACATAAAATAAAACAAAAAGACCAATTTTTCAAACGGTTTTATTGTACCCATATTGTGTTTTCCAGCTGAAATGCCCACTCTTACCTGAATAAGAGTGTGTGTTGTGTGTGTTGAGTCTGTGGTGTGTGTTAACATACGAATCGGTTAATGAGGCCCGGAGTGTAAGGAAATGTAGTGTAATTAAAAAAGAAGGCTAAACGAAAACGTTATACCCGGTGTAAACCAAATTACCCATACCCCTTTCTGAAACTAGTGTATCTTACTTATGGATTTACAGAGGAACCGGTTGTGTTGTTATGGTGTCGGTGAGTGTTGAGCAGTCACGAACCTCATCGTATAGTATGCGCGTGTGGCACTCGCCTCGTTGTTAGTGTTAAGTTTTCAGCTGGCCTCCTTCCAACGTTACAGCGATTGGGAGATGGATGTGAGCGTGTGTATTGTGTGAATGTTTGCTCTTGACTGAATTTTGTAGCGTTTGTAGAAACGTATATCCAAGAATCTAGTAACTTTGAATTCGCGCGCCAAGGCCAATTCAGTTGGCATCATTGTAGGTAAGACCAGTCTGCCACTCTCAACAGCTGTTAGCTACTTGGCTAGGTACTAAGCCGGCCGTTCTTGCTTATTCATTCTTCTGCAGTAGCCTGACTATGTAATGTGAAAGTGACAACACGATCAACTTTAGACTAAACCGAAGCTATTTAAATGTAATACCGTCTTGGTAAAATTTAACCATCAGTAAGCTAGTTTTATTTAATATGCGTTATCGAGTTGTTTAAAGTATTCTTGTGACGTGTTTTACGGCGTTTCTAGCCAAATTTGTCTGACCTTGTCTAAGGCCTATTTCGTCACAAAACATGTCTACCGGCTAAGTTATCCATCTATCTTCTACCAGGTAAATTTCAAACCTAAATTACACCCTGAGTTAGCTATAATAATATGTATTGTGTGAATTTAATTGTAACATTTATCTACATTTGCAGAGTAAACTTATGTCATAACTTAACTCCTTTTTTCATAGCCTATATTTTACATAGCCTATCTGTTTTACTTTACGTAGCCACAAGCCTTAAACTGTTTGCATTATAAGATTTAGAAGCCTTTTTAAGCCTTATAAAGGTGTAATAGTGTGTATTAAAAGCTCTGTTTCAAATATTTCTTTGTAAGCCTATAAATTAGAATACAGTTTCTTACACGAGGCTAAATTACAGTTTCATACAGGAAAATATAATACAGTTCTATACACGAGGTTAAATTACAGTTGCATACATGAAATAGTTATGCAACTTTATACATGTTTTTAGCATGCACTAAAACATGTGTTTTTTTCTTACAGTGAACATCACTGGTTTAAGTATTACATGGGTTTAACCTTCTACAAGTTTTGACTTCCATCTTCGGAACAATAAAAAAGAAACAGCTATAATGAAAACTTTCTGAGTGTTGCTAGAATTTTGAACTGTCTGTTACTTAAAATATGTTATCTAAATAATGAAGGCTTACATAGTTGAAAAAGGCTACAGTAATATTTTTTTTTATAATAATAATTGGGTGGTGCAGCTATAGCATATTTCGGACCTTAGCCCTAAGGGCTCTATATTAGAAAATTTACTTACCTTTTTTTTTAATAGAGAGACGTCTCATAATTTTTTTTTTATTAATTAATTTTTAACTAGTATTAATTTTGGCCATAGATATAAAATTATTATCAAATCCATGGTGAATGTATTCAATTTTGTAAATTTGTAAACACTACTAGTTCGTAATTTTGTATTTTTTTTATATTTGTAAACAGGGAGGGTTTTTCAAATTTTATTTTGGGGAGGGTTTTTCTTTTTGAACATAATTAATTAATATATATATATTGTAAATATTTTCTTTGAAAATCAATTGTACTTAAGGGCATGTCAATCTAAGATTTTTATTATTTAAGGGCGTATAATCTTTTGTATTTCAATTTAAAATAATATTTTAATAAACAAATTGTTTATTAAGTGAATTGTATTTGTTTGGCATTTCCTGTGAATAGCTAATTCAGGTGTTTCTTGAAAACCTTTCCAAAATGAGGTAAGGCTACAGTTTTTTTTTTTATCTTTAGAAGGATTTATCATCTTTGTTTCTCCCTTATGTATGTACCACCCTATTTTTGACTCAGTACGCTTTCCGTTTTGTTTGTTCCCTTTGAGGATGGTACATATTCTGGTAGCAGAGCGTGGTTACTTTCCAATTAATATTACACACGCTAACATATTCTGGTACCAGAGCCGGTGGTTTTTTATATGCAAAACCTCGATCCCATAAAATTTTATTTAATGTAAATTTTCTTTTGTAGCGCAGCGTAAAGTCATGCGCGGCGACTTGTCTGTCTGTCTTTTTTTCATCGGCGACATATTTCACAAACTGACTTTCACATTTTAATGAAATTTTTTTTTAAATTTTTTTTTACTATAGGCCTACGCGACGTTAAGTTCAGTTAGCAAGGAAAACCAAAAAAATTACTTAATAAATAATTAAAATACAAAAAAAAAATAAAATTTATAAATAAAACTTTCCTTTTTAACTTAACTTGGCGTTCGCAATCACATCAACATCTTTTCACTTTTTCAACACAAGCAACATATTTTTTTTTATATACACACACCTCTTATTTGATAAACATGCTTTATTTTTAATTATTTTTTTATTGAGTTTTGTACATGGTTTCTGGTTGATTTGTTTTTTGAGTTTATTTTTGGTACGACTTATTTTTTTTTGAGTATAACCTTAGTGGTTTTGTTGTATGATGTTGTTTTTCCATTATCAAGTGATAATGATGTTTAGGGATATTCTTTTTTTTCGTATAGTCGTATCTTGTAGTTGAGTGTTGAATAGCCAGAAGCCATGTGCACTCATGTTGCCGACATAAATATTTTTATATAACCTTTTTTTTTACACCTTAAAATTTTAACAGACTGACAGACTGCGCGCGCGCACGCACATAAATTTTTCTTTTACAAGCACTTTTCGCTACATTTTTTTTTTTCTCTTAAAGTAATTCATATTTTTATTTTTATTTATTCATTTTTGTCTTTGTGGTTAGCTTCTGGTTTGCTTTGAGTTGAATGAATTTATGCACGGCTTTTGTTTTTGTATGTTTTTATAAACCCATGTGGTTTTGTTTCTTTGAGATGTTTTGCCATTGTCCATGTGGGCAATGAGGTGTTGTAGTTTTTTTAATTTTTGTATAGTCGTGCATTTTCTTTTTTTTGGGAACCAGAGGCGAGCCACAGTTTTAAGCCTTGATTTTTTTTTATGGTCAATTAACTTAAATTTTATTTTTAATTATTTTTGTAATTTAGTTTCCTGTGGTTAGTGTCTGGTTGAACTTTTGTGTTTTGTTAAGCTGGCGTCTCTTCTCTTCTTGTAAAGCCGAAAGTGGTTTTGTAATTGAGTGCTTGGGTCTGTCTTTCGGGTTCAGGGGACTGATCACCTTCTGTGCCTGGGGATGGAACCGGAGCGCTTTACATTATCACTTGGATGATGAGGCGTTTGAGATGTTGCCGCTTGACATTGTGTTAGCCAGAGACTATCCACAGTGAAAACATAAATTTTTTTGGGCTGTTATCTTCGTAGAGTTAAATTCATACAGAAAAACACTTAGGCATTTTGCATCGAATACGTAAATTGAAATATATATACCTTTTTTTTATAAACCTTTTACTTTTGCCTTCAGCAACCTTTTCCAAATTTAAATTATTCACTTTTTAAAATTTATTAACTTTAAGTAGAGTCTGATTTTGAAAACAAGTATATGGGTGCCTGCTTCAAGATCATTACTTCTGAATGGTCATTTAAGCAATATAACCGACTCTTGCCAAACATGTTGGGCGAAGGAAAGGCTGGAGATTTTCGTCTCCGGTCACTCGCCTGGGTTGGAACGGCTCCTGTAGCATCCCTTGTTGCCAACCCAGTGTAGAGCGCAGTTCGTCTGCATCCCTCCCCCGTTTTTACAAGAGCGCACCTCCGGGTTTACGGTGCGTCTCTGTCCCCTGCATTAATTTTGTCGGCGCATGTGGACCATGTGGTCCATTCCCCGCATGTTGCCTTTTTACAGTTGATAACCTAGCCTAGCATGTGAGTCAGTTATATCGCCGCACGTCCTATTCATGAAAATTTTTTTGTACGCTTTGCATTTTTGACTTATAATTTTTTTTTAACACTTTTGTTGGGAATTTTTTTTTAATTTTGTCGTAGAGCCTCTAAATAATTAAATTCGTTTATTTGCGATGATAACACAAATTTTTTTCTCTTTTTGAAAAGTCCCCATATAAATTTTAGTCCATAGTCCTTCTGATGTGGAATTTTTTTTGTTTCTACCCCGACTCCGTCTTTCGCGGGGGGAGAATGTAGCGTTTGTAGAAACGTATATCCAAGAATCTAGTAACTTTGAATTCGCGCGCCAAGGCCAATTCAGTTGGCATCATTGTAGGTAAGACCAGTCTGCCACTCTCAACAGCTGTTAGCTACTTGGCTAGGTACTAAGCCGGCCGTTCTTGCTTATTCATTCTTCTGCAGTAGCCTGACTATGTAATGTGAAAGTGACAACACGATCAACTTTAGACTAAACCTAAGCTATTTAAATGTAATACCGTCTTGGTAAAATTTAACCATCAGTA